>JAJIBD010003969.1:0-62257 GCA_021461705.1 Cryptotis parvus
AACATATGGAAAAATCATTCATCATTATGGAAACAAAAATTCAAGACACAAAGAACTATCAGTACCTACCAATCAGAAGGGTCAATATAGATATGATATACCATATGCTGAAAAGGACGAACAGACACCACTCACACTTTAACCAGAAGAAATAGAAAGTGATACTTCCGTCATTTCTTATAGGACATATATTTATTATATGGCCTCAGAAACCATACTTGTGGCCATAAAACAGAGAAATAAAAACTTATCTTCAGACAAAACCTGTTCACGATTGTCACAACAGTCTTTGTGTGTTTGCTTTGTTTTGTTAGCCACATTTGTTGAACCAGGGGTTACTTCCTAGTGGTGCTCAGGGAACCATATGGGATGCTGGGGATTGAACCTGGGTCACCCACATGCAAAGCAAGCCTCTGGTCCCTGTTCACTACTGGGGCAAAAAGGAGTGGCCAAACATCCCTCAAAATGATAATGAATTTAGGGGCCGGAGCTATAGTACAGCAGATAGGGTATTTGTCTTGCTTATGACCCACCAGGGTTCAAAACCTAGCACCCCATATGGTTCCCTGAGCCCACCAGAAGTGATCCCTGAGCGCAGACCCAGTAATAAGGCTGGACACAACCAGATGTCACCCAATAAACAAAAACCAAAAATAATAAGATCCTGAGTTTAAGCCAATTTCAAAAGGTTAGAAACTATGTTCTATAGTACACTTGAAACAATAAAACTAGGGGCCGGAGCGATAGCCCAGCAGGTAGGTAGGGCGTTTGCCTTGCACGCAGCCGGCCTGTACTGGCCAGGGTTCGATCCCGGCATCCCATATGGTCCCCGAGCACCACCAGGAGTAATTCCTGAGTGCAGAGCCAGGAGAAACCCCTGAGCATCGCGGGTGTGACCCAAAAAGCAAAAAAAAAAAAAAAAAAAAACCAATAAAACTATAGCTGATCTTACAAAAACCCAAGAATAGGATTGGTCTATCTCAATACATTATCCTTTCTATATGAAATCCATTAACTGAGTGTCAATAATGAAAAAGGTATGCTTACAAAATTATTTTCTTACCTACCTAAACTAAGAATATTCCCAATGAGTAATTATCAACAGAGGTCCATAAATGCTTTCCCTTGTAAGAGCTTGCTGTAGTTGATGAGAAACATTTTATTTTCTCTTTAGAGTACCAAAGACCAACCATCTTATATTCTCCCAAAAGTTGCAATTATATGTATCAACCTTTTCCTTAGTCTGAGGAAAAGTTACATGCTAGAAATAAGCAAAAGAGTTAGAAAAGCATGAACAATGTAAGATCAAAGTCCTGTCTTAAAATAGTTCAATTAGACAAACAAGAAAAGAAGCAAGAAGATAATCACTTTCCTCAGTTCCTGTGTTTGAATTCATTTTCCCTAAACCTCTTTTTGTGTATCTTTTTGTTCTGTTTTGGGACCACGCGGTGGTGCTCAGGAACTAATCCTGGCAGTGCTTGGGAGACTGAAGCAGGGAGAGGCCTGGAAGGCCGATGACCCACCCACTGTGCTGCTGCTGCAACCCACCCAAGCCCGCTCCAAAGCCTCACTTAGGTTTGCAGATTTTTATTTTTGCGAAAAGCACGGTGGATTACAAAGTTATTCACTATTGGGGTTTTTATATACAATGTTCAATCACCAATCCCACCACCAATGTCAAATTGCCACCACCAGCGTTCCAGGTTCCCTCTCCCACCCACCCATCCCAGCCTGCTGTCCTGACAGGCACCTTTTAAATTTGGTTCTTAAAATCTGGGTCTCACCATGACAATGACAACTGGAAATGATCACTCTGGACAAGAACAGAGTGCTAAAAGTATGTAAAGGGATAAACTTGACAACCACAAACCATAATGACCAAAAGGAGAGGGGAGGAGAGAGATGGGGAGGGAGGGGAGAAGGAGGGAGGGAGAGAAGGAGAGAGAGAGAGAGAGAGAGAGAGAGAGAGAGAGAGAGAGAGAGATAGTTTGCATGGAGGCAGACTGAGGAGGGGTAGGAGGAGGGAAGCTGGGACACTGGTGGTGGGCAACGTACACTGGTAAAGGGACGGATGTTGGAACATTGTATGACTAAAATCTAATCATGGATAACTCTAACTGTGTATCTCATGGTGATTTAATTTTAAAATTTTCAAATAACTAAGGTTTTGGATCTCATGATTTCTGTATTGTTGACTGTGTGCTGTTTTTTAGTATTACACTTACCTGCCTACTGTTCCTTCACACCACCAAGGTACCTGAATCCCCTTAACCCCTGGCCCTGTTGCTTCTCATCCGTCTGGATGGTGCTGCTCAAACTGGCAATGCAGTGCTGGAGGTTGCCAGGACTACCCCAGCAGTGCTCAGGGGCCACCAGAACTTCTCCCTCTATTGCTTAGAGAGCCAAGTATTGTAGATTAAGCTGGAGGCTTTGTGCATGGAAAGGCACTGAGCTTCAGTCCTCGGAACTATCTCTGTAGTACCAAAATCCACCATTGGGACTATAATTTAAATTTCAGTAACAGTTGAAAAGATCAGAGAATAGAAATTACATCTGAAAGGCACAGAAAAAAGGGTTTAAAAAAAAGTAACTTATAATATCTTTGTAATAGTGTATCTCACAGTGGTATAATAAAATACTTTAAAAAAAAGAAAATGGAACAGTGTGCTAACAACTGTCGAAAGTACTAATACCAACCTAGAACTGAGCATTAAATACAGGCAAAGAGATACACATGACAGCCCTTTAATGTATGTTCTGTAATCCACACTCTGCAAGGGAAGGAAAAGAGACAGAGATAGAGAGAAAGGGAAAGAAATAAAGAACCTGCCATGGGGGTGGGCTGGGGAGGGGGAGGGAACCGGGGACGTTGGTGGTGGGAGATGGACACTGGTGGAGGGATGGGTGCTGGAACTCTGCATGACCAAAACCCAAATATGAACATCTTTGTAATTGTATATTTCATGGTGGTATAATAAAATACTTATAAAAAATGTAACTTATACCATGTTCCTTCATATTACATGCTAAAGAAAATAAAATTTAAAACAATCTTATGTAGAAGAGTTATATTCTAATATAGAAAATAATTTTGGAAGGGTTGCGACTGTACAATACATGTACAATCCAGATCCATGACTTCTGTTTCAAGTAAAACAGAAGTCTTGAAACAAATTTGAAACTAATGCGCCTGCCCAGCAATGTGGCATACTCCTATTTCAAACCCCAGCACCACATACGGTTCCGCTGAGCAACTCCAGATGTAGTTCCTGAGCACAGAGCCAGGTGTGGTCCCTGAGCACTGCCAGCTGTGCCTCTACCACCAATCCTGCTAAAAAGAAAAGCATCTGGAAAACCTGGCAGGTAGACATAGCAACCACTTTTTGTAGTTATACAGCAGATTGCTAAGTTTTATAATGAAGGTTGACAGTGAAGAGTAAGAAAAACAATATATTTTATTGTTCCATTCTGCCTCCAATTCTTTAAGCAAACATCAGTGCAGATCTGAAACCCTGTTTAAAGGAACAGTGCTCAGGGGATGAGCCTGAGCAACAGCACATACCACACGGAGAAGAACACAGCTATGATAAGTCTCCTGGCTACCACAACATCCACTTTCACAAGGCTGCATTTTCACTTCAGGCTTTTTTGATTGTCATCAATCAGAAAGACAACGCTACTCTTTGCTGGGTAACTCAATGCTTACGAAAGTCCAGAGCTCCCTAAAACAGAAGCTGCAACTGTTGAGAAGCAGGTCATAACCATGAAAGAGAAAAAGTGAGAAATGGATCATGGTTTACTAAGTCAAGAGATACTAGATGCAGGTGGTGCAGAACAGACACATGGTAAAGATAATAAAGCTTCATACTTCAGTAATAAACAGATAAAATTAAAAAAATTACAAGCATCTTTAAAGAAACTAAGATTTCCACTTTTAAAAATAACTAGTATAGGGACCAGAGCAATAGTCCAGCAGGTAGGACGTTTGCCTTGCACGTGGCCAGCCCATATTGGCCCGGGTTCGATCCCGGCATCCCATATGGTCCCCCGAGCACCGCCAGGAAGTAATTCCTGAGCAAAGAGCCAGGAGAAACCCCTGAGCATCGCCGGATGTGACCCAAAAAAAGCAAAAAACTAAATAAATAAATAACTAGTATATAATATTTGAACAAAAATCTCCTTTGAGTCATACAGATGCAGCGACTCAATTTGTAGGTAGTATTACAAAGAGTTCCCTATCACATATTCTTTTGCAACTAGATACAAACCCTTTTCCTTTTCGGGACAGGAGGGGTTGGGGACTGCATCAGGGACAGAATTCAGGATTCCATTTCCCAAACGAGAAACATGCACTCTACCTGATGATGCCCTGAGAGCCATTCCTGGCCTCATTGACACCAATCTTTTGGGAGCAGAAAATCAATTTATATGGAAATGGATGCAAGTAGGTTTTTTCCTCACATTTTAAAATATACTTCAACCAACTAACCATTTCATACTTGATTTTTTTTTTTGCCCTCTTTTGATGAAAAGGTGGAAAAGGGAAGATTTCGCATTATCACAAAACCCTCCAGGGCAGGGAGGTCAGCCAGGGACAAGATGCAGGCGTCAGGGACTGGCCCAGAATGCAACCCGAGCACCTCCTGGCATCCAAGCACCGGTGGGTGTGCAGTCCTGGAGACGCCCAGACCTGCCAGGTATGGCTCTGGAGGCCCAAGATGGCGATGGTGGCCTTCTGTATGGCAAGGCCCACGCAACACTACATTCTCAGGTCCTAGCACTGAACTACCAGCCAGCCCAGTTAACCAAGCATCGAGTACCAAGCTGTCCCCAAATCAAGCAGCATTCGAAAGAGTTCAAAAGAGGAAAATAAAGAAAATGGCAGCAATCATTGTTTTTGTAGCATTACACATGCACTCTGATTTTTGGTCCCTTTTTCTACACAGAGTAAATGTGCCTTAGGAGTACCAATTTGAAATACAGCCTTCAGTCAGTAGCAGAAACTAGTAAAGATCCTTCCCACCAAAGTTGGGCCAAAAACACCACCTTGTTCTTTTTCACTTACCTTCCACTTCTTCCCATCAACTGTTTCATTCCCAAACTCATCTCACTGCTGCCATAGAAAACAATCCCTCTTCATCTTTAAGCTTCTGTGGCCACTTTCAAGCCACTCTATCTGGTGCTTCTCTGACCCTTCTCTTACCCAACAGCCACAGACAGTCCTTTGAACTTGAATCTAGTATGCCATTCTGCCACCAGGAAATGTACAGGTTCCCCATTTCATCCAAAATGAAACTCACACTCCTTGCCATGTATCCCTGTTTCAGACTGTGCCTGACTCTTCCAACTCATGTTATATCAGGGCTCTATCACACATCCCTAGTACACCTTTATTATGCTCAGAGGAAGAGTAAGAGTCACCTGCCTTGCACACTGGAACCACCCACATATGGCCCCCAAGCACCAGCAGTCATGGCTGCTGAGCAGAGCCAGATGTAGTCCCTCAATACCACTGGGCATGGCCCCAAATCCAAGAAACTAACAAATGTCACTACCTCAAAATTGGAGATGTGGGACCAGAGAGAGAGTACAGTGGATAGGGCACTTGCCTTGCATCCGGCTAACCCCAGTTCAATCCCTGGCATCCCTCGTATTTCCCCAAGCACCACCAACAGTGATCTCTGAGCACAGAGTCTGGAGGAGTAAGCCCTAAGCAATGCCAGGTGTGGCCCAAAAAATTTTAAAAAAAAAAAAAAAATCCTACTGACCACAGCACTGTCTGCTTTCCCCCTTCCCATCTTTCATTTGTCGTTTCAGTGCTTGGACTCAGGCTGATGGGCAGTTAGGGTGCCAACACATGAGCTCAGGGGGCTGTACTCTCTTCAGCTGTGGTGCTCACACATTCTTTCAGAGCTCCTTGGAGTGACCGTGGTGTCCACGGGGTTGAACTCCTAGCTGCCGTGCTCCTGCGTCTTCAGCTGTGGCACAATTTGTCTGTCTCATTCACTATGCAAGCACAAGGCAAGTGCTTCACCCCTGAGCATCCTCCAGGGCACTACCTGTCTATTTGCTTCAAGCATTCTCCTCTAAATTACCTGCTTTGTCTCCTTTTTTGTTGTAGCTGTTTTTCTGTCAGCCCAAACCAAACACATGTTCCATGAGGGCAGAGAATGTGTAACTACTTTCACAATCAGCAGAATCTAGCCCAATACTTGTTGGATAAAGGAGCCAACAGATACTGAATAAACAGATGGTTTTATTACTATTCATAAGTTGTCAAACACTAAACTTTGTCAACCATTGAACTTCTCCCAAGCTTCCTACCCCTGGGAGCCCTATGGGAATAGACCAGCCACACCCCACTCTCCCTCAGATTTGCTTCCAGTCTGTGAATGTCACTGCCAACTTTCCCAAACCCAATCTGAGTATTTTCCCCACCAAACTCTCAGTTCTACCTTCTGAGTATTTTTCAGTTGGTTCATCTGCTTCTCTGAAGTCCTACAACTACCAGTGATGGTCAAACTGCCATCAGGATTTTCTCTCCCTGGGCCAAGTAAGGGTGCTTGCCTTGCTCACAGCCAACCAGGTTTGATCCTAGATCCCATATGGTCCCCCCAGTACTGCTGAGTGCAGATCAGGAGTAACACTTGAGCATCACTGGGCATGACTCAAAAGAGAAAAAATAATTTCTCTCCCAGACAACTATGAGAATCTAAATTGTTGCTCTCGATCAATTCCATTTCCCCTTTAATTCATCCTCCATGCGTGTCCTCAGTGTTATCTTCAAAATACAAATACAACCAATATAACTCCGATTCTCTTTTAACAAACATCTTCCATGTATTGCCACCACACTTAAAACATAAAATCCTTATCATAAGACCCACAAAAATATCATTGGCCTTAACTATTCAGTCTTTTTTTTTTTTTTTGGGTCACACCCAGAGATGCTCAGGGGTTATTCCTGGCTCTGCACTCAGGAATTACACCTGGCAGTGCTTAGGGGACCATATGGGATGCTGGGGAACCTGGGTCAGCCGCATACAAGGCAAATGGCCTATCCACTGTGCTATTGCATTGGCCCCCTATTCAGTCTTTTCTGAATAATTTAGCCTCTTGCCCTCTTTCAATACTTTAAAATGACCATGTACTACCTTAAAACTAATTGGACTGGCACCCTCCCCACACAGTCCAGCATAGTCGGGCCAAAGAATGAGGCAACTGTGGCACGTCCAGGCAGCAAGGTAGTCCTGACAGCCCCAACAAGGAGATAAACTGGCCACTGAACACAATTTCTGCTCCCAGACCTTGGTTCCTACATGTGAGTCATTGTTTCCCTTGTTTCTATGAGTCACAGTTTCCTGAGTCACTATACATTTAGAACAGTTAGCAGGCACGATAGAAGCAAAGGCTGGGATATTTACAAAGCTGTGGCCAGAGAGTAATACACAATAAACAATTACCTTTATAGTATTAAAGTCTTGGTAAATTTGTTTGCCACCCTCATTACTAACTCGATCTTAAAACCTTCTATTCTGCCTGGGCTCATGTCTGATGTCCTCACTGTAACTAAACTAGACTTGTTTTACTCAGGGACTATGCTGATCTTGGAGTTAATATTAAGGGACCGACTTCTCACACTGTCTTTCCTCAACGCCTTATAGTATACGATACTGCCCAAAACAAACACCAAAACAATACCAAGGTTTTCCATTCTTGGTACTGCACTCACCACTAGGCCTACTCTCATACATTACTCTTTCTCAGGGATGCTGGAGTAGAAGAAGGCACAATCCTAAAGGTAACCTTCCACCAAGCTTTTCCAAGATCTCCATCCTCTGGTTATACAATCAAATAGTAATGGAGGTACACCACTATGAAGGAACTTTGCAGATATATTAAAGTTAAACAGCACTCAGCAAATTTTAGAATAGGAATGTTATCGTGGAAAGTTCAATAAAATCACTTAAGCCTTTCATTTTATTGTTTGGAGGCCACACCCAGTGGTGCTCAGGGCTTACTCCTCGGCTCTACACTCAGGAATCACTGCTGGCAAGCTCAGGGGAACATGTGAGATAGCAGGTGGGTTGGTTTCGTGCAAGTAAAGTATCCAACCAGCTGTACTATCACTCCAGGCCCCACTTAAAGTTTTAAAAAGCAGGCTTCTCCCTTTCTTGTGGTAGAAGAGGCAATTAGGAGATGCAACAGGGTCTGCCTGAAAGCAGATTCTCCCCCCAGGAGACTGAGAACTTAAAGATGCTAACTCAAGGTAAAGGGGACATTCATCCATTGTTGGTGGGAATGTCGACTGGTACAGCCTTTCTGGAAAACAATATGGACATTCCTCCAAAGACTAGAAATTGAGCTCCCATTTGACCCAGCCATACCACTCCTGGGGATATACCCTGGGAAGCCAAAAACACACAGAGGAAGCACCGTCTGCACTTTTATTTTCATAGCAGCACTATTCACAATAGCCGGAATCTGGGAACAAGAGTACCCGAGAACTGATGACTGGATAAGGAAACTTTGGCACATCTATACAATGGAATACTATGCAACTGTTAGGAAAAGTGGAATTATGAAATATGCCTATAAATGGATGGACATGGAGAGGATCATGTTGAGTGAAATTAGCCAGAAGGAAAAAGACAGATATAGAATGTCTGCATTTATTTGCATGATATAAATATATATATTATGATACCAATATCCAAGGTCAGGCAAAACATGGATCAGGGTCGTGTCAAAGGTGGAAATTATCACAAACGTGTGGGAGTCAAAGGCTAGGTAAGACAGGAAATGGAGCAATGTGCTAATAATTGTCGAAAGTGCTAATACCAACCTAGAACTGAGCATTAAATACAGGCAAAAAAAGATACAATACACATGACAACCCTATTAATGTATGTATTGTAATCCATAATATGGAAGGGAAGGAAGAGAGGGGGAGAGAGAGAGAGAGAGAGGAGAGAGAGAGAGAGAGAGAGAGAGAGAGAGAGAAATAAAGAACCTGCCATAGAGGCAAGCTAGGGGAGTGGGGAGGGAATCGGGGACATTGGTGGTGGGAAATGGGCACTGGTGGAGGGATGGGTACTGAAACACTTATGACCGAAACCCAAATACGAACATCTTTGTAATTGTATATCTCATGGTGGTATAATAAAATATTTAGAAAAAAGATGCTAACTAAGCTCACCACTGCAGAGGCCCTGTCAAACCACATGAACTTAACCTACAAGATTATCATACAGTAAAAATTATGAAACAAAAGATATAATAATTATGATAAAATTAAGTGTAGCAACAAAAGAAGTAGAAGCCTTTTCCTGACCCAATCCCACCACCCCATACTGGGTTAGGGACATTTACCGTTGATAGCATTCTGCAAAACCTTTCATAACATTCATCATACTGATAACAATTTAATGTGTGTAATCTAAGCTCTATAACCATAAATATCATCTTTGTGTAGCAATTATTGTCATAAATCAACATCTATACAGTTAGTACCCATATCACATGGTAGGTTGAATAAACAAGATTTGTATTTAATTGTCTAACATAATTCTCAATCAAGATATACCGTATAGGGAGGGGCCAGAGCGACAGTACAGTGAGAAGGGCACCTGCTTTGCACTCAAACAACCCAGGTTTAATTCCTGGCACCCCTATATAGTCTCGTGAGCTCACCAGATGTGATTCCTGAGTACAGAATCTGAAATAAGCCTTGGGTATCACATCATGTAGCCCCTCCCCCCAAAATAGATATACCTTCTATTAAGTGCAATATTATAAAACATTTTAATTGCTTTATAGCAATGACTAAAAAAGAACTGAAGAAACAGAGAATAAGCAGAATATACTCTTTTTTTTTTTCGGGGGTCACACCCAGCAATGCTCTTTGATCAGGAATTACTCCTGGCAGTGCTTGGACCATATGGGATGCCGCAGATGGAAACCGGGTCAGCTGCGTGCAAGGCTGTGCTAACCGCTGTGCTATCACTCTGACCCCAGCGGAATATATTCAGAATCATTAGAGCAGTTCTTTTATTTTACAAACCCGCCTCCTATTTCTCACCACTTAAAAGCCCACCATGCCTACTAAATACCTCAGTAAAGCATCAGAAAATAATAAAATTCTGCTTTATAGAGCCATTACTAGTGTCATTAGGTATTCCTTGGCTATATTAGATTGCAAATAAAGGTTTAAAACAGTTGTTGTACTCTTTTTAAGGAAAAGTTTTTAGACTGCAGTTTTAAAAACATGAAAACTTGCTCAGTTTGAGATACTACTACTTCCTAATAAAAGAGACGGAGTATATTAAACCTAACTTGACAGGAAAAGAACAAATTACTTTTTAAAAAGATCAAATTACTTACATCAATGGAAAAGCAAAAAAATGGGAGTGTCATAGCAAATCTTGCTGTTAGTTCATCAGGAAGATACCACAAGTATACAATTAAACATGTAAACAGGTAGAGAATTGAAGAGTAGAGAATTAATCTTCCAACCCATAATTTTTGTAATCTCTGATTCTTTTCCCTAAATTCTTCCAAGGCTTGAATTTCCTATTAAAGAGAAAATTCCAGTTATCAGATCTCAAATTTCACCATAAAACTAAAATGCTAATAAATTTTATGTTAGAGAAAGGATGATAGGAAGAACTCAAAGTTCATAAAATACTGTAACACTTTAAAAGAACTTTAGGACTGGAACTATGTATGACTAAAACCTAATCATGAATAGTTTTGTAATTGTATATCTCATGGTGTATAATAAAATAAATAATAAAATTTTTAAAAAAACATTAAGAATGAATAAAAATTAAAATGTGCTTGAGCGGGCACCAGTAATGAACAACGGGAAGACAAGTGACAAGTGACAAAAATTAAAATAGTGACCCATACTAGAGTCTTCCAATCTATTTTTTTGTTTGTTTTTTGGGTCACGCCTGGTGATGCTCAGGGTTACTCCTGGCTCTGCACTCAGGAATTATTCCTGGCAATACTTAGGGGGCCATATGGGATGCCGGGGACTGAACCCAGGTCTGCTGTATGCAAGGGAAACACCCTACCAGCTAGAATATCGCTCTGGCCCCTCAGTCTATTTATTTTTCTCAACATCCCAAAGAATAACCACTTGATGACAGGAAGTATAAAAAGGTGAGAAGCTTATTGACTGAGAAAAAAATGTTAATTTTCTTATAATCTATCTATCATCACATTGATTATACCACACAATATATAAAATTGCATTGTAATAGTTTGGGGTATTTTTTGCTTTTTTGGGGGGTCAGACCCAGCAGTGCTCAGGGGTTATTCCTGACTCTGTACCCAGGAATTACTCCTGGCAGTGCTTAGGGGACCAAATAGGATGCTGGGGATTGAGCCCAGTTTGACCGTGTACAATTTAAACACCTACCCACTGTACTATTGCTCCGGCCTGTGTAATAGATTCCTTGTTAGACTTTGGATTACTGTGATATAATGACATTAAAATTCCCAGCTTACTAACTGTATCTTTAAATTCCCACAGCAGAGCACCTAAATGAACATTAGTAACACTAAATGAACTACAGCAATGCGGCCGAAGAACACACCTTGTCTATATTTTCCAGAAGTTCTACAGTTGAAGGCTTTGTCTGTTATAAAAGAGATAAAAGGATATTAAAACTTGTTTTGCAAATGTATAATGATATTTTATATAATAAAATAACATTTTAACCCAAAATTAAGCTTTTCTAATATTGCCAGGCCTTATAAGCTTTAAATTTAAGTTAAAATTATAAATTATAAATAAAATTATAACACTAAAGCTCTTCCTACTAAACTTTTTAGTTCTAGGTGTTCTTTCAAGTATAAGCCCAATTTTTATACTTTAATCCCCAAATAAATAATTTCAATTAAAAGTATTTTCTTAAACAAAATTATTGAACATATATTTTAAAACTTGACTACAGATGATCTGACTTGCTACTGCTAAAAGATTATGCATGACTCTATAAGTCAAAATCACTAGGTTAATTTCCATTTGAATTTCTAAAGTACTTTCTGAAGATCAAATTTTAAAAAGGGACTAAGAATACTTCATTATGGCACAGCTTGTTTGTCAAAGATATTTTTATACCATGCAGAATAAAACCAAGCCAATGGCTCATGCAACACTTGAGAAAATATTTGCTAATTATGTACTTGACAAACTAAGAGGGCCATGAATATCAATTCATTGTACTCCACAAGAGTTTTAACATTACACTGAATTGAAAGTGCTGTCTATAAAGGGCAGAGCTATTGAATACTGGCAGTCTCTAATGGCTCGATTTTTAAGAAAGTCAAAGGAAGAACAGATAAATTTAATTCTTAGAATTAAAGCAAGGGTTTTTGGTTTTGTTGGGTTTCTTTGGTGGGCGGTAGTAGATGTCACCCCAAAAAGTTTTTCCAGCCATATTCAAAAAGTTAAATTAGGTACCAAATATTGACAGACTCCTATTTTATAAGGACTTAGAAAAAATAAGCAAACTAGTTATTCCTGAACAACATTATCTACTTTTAGAGAGAATTTGTCAATATTTTTTAATATTTATAGCATCAAATATGAAATACTTCCTCTAATGGCTTAAACAATAAAACTAAATTTTAATTTTTATTTAACCAATAATTCGTAAAAAATGCATTTATTGTGACTTCAGTATTTATGATAAGAATGACACAAAATTATTAGGCCTGTAAAAATGTATAGTGTAATAGAATACTTGATTTTGCCTATCTTTCAAATAATATAATTTAGGCAGCATAAGAAAAGATAAAAATTTGGACATAAATATATAGGTAAAATAACAAAAATAATTCAAAAGTCAAAATTAAATAATTGTATTAAACAGAGACCCTGGGCACCAGTATAAAAACTACTACTATTAAAATCCTTACTAGTCTTTCATACTAGACAAAGATCCAACCATAAAGAAATGTAACTTACCCTCCAGCGAGACAATAATCCACCCATCTTCTATCTGTAGAAACTGGGAACAGTGGTAAATATTCTCAATTGTCCAAAAAGAATTCACAGCTAGAAATAAAGTATTTAAAAGATTTTAACTTTAATTACATAGCATATTGGCCACAAAATTTACAAATACTGAGCTGGAACAATAGCATGGCGGGTAGGGTGTTTGCCATGCACATAACTAACCTGGGTTCGATCCCCAGCACCCCCTATAGTTCCCCTAGAACTGCCAGGAGTAATTCTGAGCACAGAGCAAGAGTAAGCCCTGAGCATCGCTGGATGTGACCCAAAAAGAAAAACAATTACAAATATATTGCCTAAAAATACCATAAAATATCCATTCTAACTACACATATGTTAAATGTCAGTTCAAATAGTTTTAGGATAAAAGTCCAACTTGTAAAAGTTCTTCTAAACAAAATATGTTAAAAGTAAAAATTCAGCTAGAAAGTCTTTCTAAATGCCACGTCATTAAAAAGTGCATATTCATGTCAATTTGCAATTTTCTATTCTTAAAAGTAGGTAACCTCTTTGTTCTTATAAGAAAATTGTTTACTGTATGACTTTTATTCTACATCCTTAAATACAACCATTTCTATCATTTTGCTATCTCCCAACTAAAACTTTCACTGCTTAAAATACATTTTACTGCTTAGAATACATCACCATGCAAGTAGGTAATAAAAAGTCAACTGAATGAACATGGAGGGAATCATGCTGAGTGAAATTAGCCAGAAGGAAAAAAGACAGATATAGAATGACTGCATTTATTTGCATGACATAAATATATAGATACATGTATATATGTATATATGTATATATGTGTATATATGTATATATGTTGTATATGTATATATATGTATATACGTATATATGTGTATATATGTATATATGTGTATATGTGTATATGTATATATAGACTCACAGACATGGGGCAGAGCTGCTACTGGCTCTCCCTCTGCCCAGCCGCTCATCAGGTGCCCAGGAGGGATGGCAGGTTCTAGCCCTGGCCCGCCACCCCAGCAGAGCCTCGCAACAAGCCAGGCGACCCCCCCCCACTCCATGAGGGCTTCCATATTCCACATCCGGTTTCCCCCTCATCAGAATTCCACCCAGCTGACCAGCCTATCACAGCCCGGCTCGGCGCGCAGTTCATCAATAAATGCTGGATTTAGAGATGACTACAAGAGTATGCTACCCGCACGGCAGAGCCTGGCAAGCTACCATGTCATATTTGATATGCCAAATACCAGTAACAATTATAGACCTCATTCCCATGACCTGATGGAATGGTTTGAGGCTTTTTATGTTCCTGGAGCAAGCAGGTGCCCTAGGACTCTACTTGCATGAGACAGGTCATATGGAGATGTTACTGGTGCCCGCTCGAGCAAATCGATGATGAACGGGAAGACAGTGATATAGTGACAGTGATGATACCAATATTCAAGGTCAGACAAAACATGTATCAGGAGGTCTTTCCAAAAATGGAATCTACCACAAACGTCTGGGAGTCAGAGGTTGGGTGGGACAGAGAAGGGAACAGTGTGCTAACAATTGTTTTAAGTGATAATACTAGCCTAGAACTGAGTATTGAATACAGGCAAAAAGATACACATGACAACCTCTAAATGTATGTATTGCGATCCACAGTGTGTAAGAGAAGGAAGTGAGAAAGAGAGAGAGAGAGAGACAGAGAGAGAGAGAGAGAAGGAAAGAGAAGAGAGATAAAGAACTCTCCATAGAGGCAGGCTAAGAGAGAGGGGAGGGAATGGGGACATTGGTGGTGGGAAATGGGCACTGGTGGAGGGATTGGTGCTGAAACAATGTATGACGGAAATCCGAACATAAACATCTATGTAACTGTTTACTTCATGGTGGTATAATAAAATATTTTAAAAAAGTCAACTGAATTTTTAATGAGCTGTAACTAGCTGAGTATCTCCTGTTTTCTATGATTATCAAATGTATCACAATATTATCCATATTGTGCAAGTGTTTCTGTATCATACTCTATTAATTTACCTGTCAATAATTATATTTTTATTCTTTTAAGCTGAAATATTAAAAGTACACTTTCAGGAACCAGCGATAGTACAACAGGTGGGGCATTTGCCTTGCATATGACTGACCTAGGTTCAATCCCAGTAGCCCGTATAGTATCCCAGGACCTCCAGAAGTGATCCCTGAGCCCAAAGCCAGGATTAAGCCCTGAGCACCACCAGAAATGGCACAAAAATAAAAACAACTAATTTTCAAATTTAGTGACTTTGTGCTGGACTCGTGAACTTTTTCTGTCTGTGTGAACTTTTTCTGTCTGTCGACAGCCCTTGAGGTAAAAAGAAACTCTAGCCCTGATATTGTTCCGTGGATCCCCAGCACTGGTATTGACCTTAACCTCTCCATGGAATGTGCCCAGTCTTTTTTTTTTATGTTAAACAAATTGATACCTGTTAGCTCAGTTTAACGGCAGAGCCTGGCAAGCTACCCGTGTCGTATTTGATATGCCAAATACCAGTAACAATTATATACCTCATTCCCATGACCTGATGGAATGGTTTGAGGCTCTTTATGTTCCTGGAGCAAGTAGATGCCCTTGGGCTCTACTAGCATGAGACAGGACATATGGACATGTTACTGGTGCCTGTTTGAGCAAATCCATGATGAACAGGAAGACAGTGATACAGTGATACCAGATTACATCACATTCCGCCAATGTATAAAAACTACTTTCTTTCCAATCAAAAAAACTTGAGGTGGAAAGTCTCAATTTTATAAACAATAAGGTAATCACAAAATAATACTGCACCATATAAGTATATTCACTCCACAAGACTATTATGATGGGAATTAATGTAAGGCATAGCTATTTTGGACTTTCTCAGAGAAGCAACAAAGAGCCTAATTATAAAAATACTTGGGGCCGGAGTGATAGCCCAGCGGCAGGGCGTTTGCCTTGCATGTGGTCGGCCCGTGCCGGCCACGGTTCGATCCCAGGCATCCCATATGGTCCCCCGAGCACCACCAGGAGTAATTCCTGAGTGCAGAGCCAGGAGTAACCCTCTGAATATTGCCAGGTTTGACCCAAAAAAGCAAAAAAAAAAAAAAAACTCACAGAATGATTTTAAGGACAGAAATACCTATAATCTAAATATCCTTTAATACTAACTCAATATTCAACTCACTAAAGCACATTTGTGAGAAGTAACTTTACAGACACTTTAATGAATGAAACTAGAAATTTCTGAATTAAGGCATTCAACAGATCTATGGGGCCCAAGGAAACTGCTCAAAGGAATGGAGCTCATTGCTTTGCATGCTTGAAGCCAAGTTCCAGCCCAAATACTGCATGACCCCACCTACCCCTAACACCACTGTGACCCCAGAGCACTGCTGGGGTCCCTATCAACACTCGGTCCTCACAGAACACTGCAAAGGCCCAAACACTAAACTATTAAGCCTCACCACAGGGTCAAGACTTGCAGGCCATGCCCTGGAGCTCCTGGCCTCTGCTAGGCAGCCCCCTTCCCACCAAAAACAAAATAAACGTATAGATCCTAACACCTCTTCAGTTGCCAACAATCTTGGTGGCAGCTGGCTGGGGAGAAGAGTCAGATGACCCACTTTACCTTGGTATTCTCAAAGTATTGTCATCCCCCTATTTTAGAATATATACTGCCCAGCAGAGTTTTGTATAAATAAATGACCTACACACTTTGTAACAGTTGTCATCAAAAAAAGTTATAACCCATCACAAATCAGAATTTTTAATATCTGAAAGTAATGATACCAATAATTAGTTAAATTCTTGGTAAATATTTAATCCAGCAAGTCCTAAAACAAACACATCAAATAAATGTTATCACTGAGCTACCATACTGCTCTGTTTTACAAATGAAGAAACTGAGGCTAGAGTAATTAGCTGCTAAGATTTCCAAAGACATTAAGCTGTAAAGCCAAACATGGCATCCTAATTGCGATCTTTAAAAAGCAAACATTTCTGGAGCTGCAGAGAGAGTATATGGAGTATGGGATTGCAGAGACAGTACATGGATTAAGAAGCATGCCCCGCATCCTCTAGCTTCAATCCACCAATAGGCATGAACTCCAGGCAGAGTCAGGAGTAAGGGCTGAGCCCCCTGGGTGTGGTCCAAGAACAAAACAAAACAAAAAATTAAATAAAAGCAACCAAATATTCCCAATAATGCAAAAGCAAAAATAAAGTTTGGGGCACCAGAGTAATAGTACTATGGGCAGGGTGCTTGCCTTGCATGCAGCTAACCTGGATTCATCCAGGCACCAGAGCAAGCCCTGAACACAGAGCCAGGAGCAAGTACTGAGCACATACAGGCATGGTCCAAAAACAAAATAATAGTCTGCTTAATGGGTTCTACTGGAATATTTACATATAAGGTACCTGAAAGCACCTCCAACAATCTCAAATAGTTGGCAGCTAATGAATGTAGAAAAAGTAACAAATACAGGAGATTGTTTTTACTGTATCACATATTCAATTCCTTCATTTGGTGAAATTTGAGTGTTTAAATCCATATAGAAGAAAAGCTAAACAATATGCCAAAACCATGTAGCTCCTGTTAGGGACTAAAAGTTACCAGTACTGCCGTTACTTGTCCCCTGCACATCACTTTCTGAAGTCATTGCAGTATGAAATGTATCACTGTCACTGTCTTCCCGTTCATCATCGATTTGCTCGAGCGGGCACCAGTAACATCTCCATATGACCTGTCTCATGCAAGTAGAGCCCAAGGGCACCTGCTTGCTCCAGGAACATAAAGAACCTCAAACCATTCCATCAGGTCATGGGAATGAGGTCTATAATTGTTACTGGTATTTGCCATGTCAAGTACAACATGGGCAGCTTGCCAGGCTCTGCGGCTGGGTAGCATATTCTTGTAGTCATCTCTAAATCCAGCATTTATTGATGAATCGCGAGGTCACAAGCGGCCACGGAGCCGGGCTGTGATAGGCTGGTCTGCAGGGTGGAGTTCTGACAAGGGGGAAGTCGGATGTGGAAAATGGAGGCTCTCATGGAGTGGGGGTCGTCTGGCTTGTTGCGAGGCTCTGCTGGGGTGGCGGGCCAGGGCTAGAACCCGCCATCCCTACCTGGCGCCTCAGGAGTGGCTGGGCACAGTATGAAATGTACACAAAATATTGCAGTACCAACTCTGACATCAGATATTTACTTAGAGAACTAGTTTGGTATGAATAAACTATAGTTTAACCCAGTGCTTCTCTACCTCTTTTCAGCTGTGGTCCCCTTCTGTCCATATTTCCTTCCCATAGGCCTTCTACTTACCCCATAATCACAAGGGAGCGCATACACCCCAGTTGAGAAACACTGGTTTAACCCTGAAGATCCCTAAAACACAACTGGGCTTTAAAATTCATGCCCAAAAACATGAAGGCAAAAGTCATTAAATGCTGCAGGCAACTTTCAGGTTCCAAATCTACATATTTTTCTTCCATAACTTTTGTTTCAGACACATGGGGCAGAGCTGCTACCGGCTATACCTGGGCTCAGCTGATCATGAGGTGCCCGGGAGGGAAGGCAAGTTCTAGCTCTGGCCAGTCATCCCAACAGAGCCTCGCAAGAAGCCAGAGGAAACCCCACACCATGAGGGCAGCCATTTTCAACATCCAGACTCCACAGCTCGTCAGAGCTCCACCCGAGAGAAAAGCTGATCTCTCCCAGTTATGAGTGGCCGCTTTGTGGCCGCATGGCTCATCAGTAAATGCACAAGATGAGAGCCTACTACTGAGAGTATACCACCCACACGGCAGAGCCTGGCAAGCTACCCGGGTCATATTTTGATATGCCAAAACCAGTAACAATTATAGACCTCAATCCCATGACCTGAAGGAATGGTTTGAGGCTCTTCGTGTTCCTGGAGTGAGCAGATGCCCTTGGGCTACACTAGAACGCAACAGTAATATGGAGATGTTCCTGGTGCCTGCTCAAGCAAATCGATGAACAACGGGAAGACAAGTGATACAAGTGAACTTTTCATATTTTTTGAATAACAAATTTGTTATTCCAGAATAACAAATTCCGTATTGGTTAAAGAACTTGAGTGCTGATTTACTATACAGTCCTCAGTTCTGCTGTCTATAGGCATTTATTTCCTTACCGGGCCCCACATATGAGAGAGGTCACTCTGGATCTGAGGACCCCCCCCTTAAGCACAGCACTCAACAGTTTCAGTGGCATAATGCAACCTAAATCTTTATCACAGAACTTGCTAACCTCTCAGTACAAATCATTGTTTTCACTGCTATGGCCATTGCTGTTGTCTAACCCATCTCGGCTTCCATTCAAAGTACAAAAAATACATGGGAACCAAATAACTACAAACAACTAGCATTTCTTTCTGAAGTATGAATCAGTCTGCTTACACTTTCTTTTTAACTTTTTGGGTCACAACCAGCAATGCTCAGGAGTTACTCCTGGCTCTGTACTCAGGAATTAATTACTCATGGTGGTGCTCAGATCTGGGACCATATGGGATGCTGGGAACTGAACCAGGGCCAGCCATGTACAAGGCAAAGCCCCACTCACTGGACTCCTGCTTACACTTAAGTAGGCAGTTTCTACTCAAGCTCAAGTGACTGCCCCCTAAGAATTCTTCATGAACGGGAATCATCTCTTTACTGTCTCATTATCACCATGGGACCTGACATCATGCTAAGAGTTGGGAACATCTAATGTGTTTTACAATGAATAAAAATGCCTACCATATTACCTGAACATTTTCTATTAACTGCTATTCAAGCTGTGAATACTGGTGACAATATTGGGTCAAAATTGGGTGACAGAATTTAAATTTAAAATCTTGGGTATGTTATTTTTAAAACAGCAAACTTTAGGTCTGGACAGACAGTACAGTGGACAGGGCACTTGCCTTGCTTGGGACAAGTCCTGATCACTACCAGAAGTGATCCCTCAGTACAGTGAGAAGTAAGCCCTGAGCACCATGGACGTGGTCCAAAAAAAAAAAAAAAAAAAAAACAGGAGGGGAAGTGAAAAAAAAGGTGTTTCAAGTAACTTTAAAATAAAACCAGTCAATCCAAAAGATCGCTCAACTACATACTGGCTATCTGTGACAATGGGCAAATTAAACTAAGTGTCAAGTTTCTTATCTGTAAAGTGGAAAAATTGTATCCACCCTTCACAAAACTATGTGAATTAAATGATATTATATATCACTCTCCACAGTGTCTAACAGTACAGAATAAATTGTATTCATTGTTATTATTGGTAGGAAACACATGTTGCAGAGATCTTAAGTGGAACAAATTTCTTTCTTATAAAAGAATATTTAAAACTGTAAAATTTTTTCACTTAATTGTCTTGCTCTCATTTTCTCTAAAATAAAGACTAGCAATTATATACTCTTTCATTAAAATAACTATGGGTAAATATAGTTTACTTTCAAGTAAACAAATGTTTAGTTTTATGATAATCAAGTTCTAATCTTAAGTAGGAACCATTCAATCCCCATGGTAGTATCTCATAACAGGCTGCAATCTTTAAGATTTAAAATAATCTGTTCCAGAAAATGTAACTTTCAAATACTCTAACTGAAATATTCTGAAATATCCCAAACCACATTTATTGTACAGAAGTAAATTACTAAAAATACACCTCTAAAAATGCCTTTATGATATAACTAAGTTCGGTTTTTGCAGTAAGTTCGTTTTCATTCTGAACAAAATTCAAGCCAGCCTCCCCAAGTAACTATTTGATTAGAATTATATCTATCTGAACTCACACCCATCTAATTGCCACCTAACTATTTTTTCTTTGATTTTCCTTCAAGTTATTACTTCAAAACTTTACAGACTTTCCTAACAGCATTGGGCTGATCTCAGAACCTTAAAGGCAGAACCTTCAAATTCTTATTTAAAGAATAAGAATAACCCCGAGCCGATTTTAAAAAATACGTGTTCAAAACCAAGTTGCTCCTTCTACTATATAGGGCTCTGGGGGCTGCTGATGCCAACAGAGGCCTCGACCCAGGCATCCTCACGCCCATACCAACCCCTACAGAACCAGGTCAGTTCTGCACAAAGCTGAAGTGGGAAATAGCTGACATCTGGCACTAACCATGGGAAAAACGGAGCCTGGAAAACTCGGTGAGTCACACGTTTTACTAAGCACTTGCTCTGGTACCATCAGCAAGGGACGGTCCGCGAATGACACAAAGGTCCGGTCTCCCCCCCCCACTCTGCTCCCCTCTGCTCTCTCGTCAAAACCGGGCCCATCGACCATCCTAGAGGCAGACACAACGCTCAGGAACGACAACTATTTGGCGTACCCCAGATCTGCTCTGCTGTCACACCAACGCCACCGGCCACCCTCGCCTCCCTTTCACCCGGCCCTCCCTCCGCACACGCCCACCGCCCACCGCCCCGAATAAGGGCAACGGTTACGAGGCTGCTGTAAATTGCACCCGTCCCCGCCCACACGACCTGTCAGCCTCCAGTGCCTCCCGATCAGGCCACCGCCCGGTCAGGGAACAGGTCAGGGAACAGAGGGAGATGCGTCGTCGGACCTTCTGGCCCTTGCTGCCCGCTCCTAAGTGGTGGACCAACCCCAGGGTGCTCAGCTCAGCCCATCACCCCTGCGGAATCCTGCACTGGGCTGGGGAAAGCACCAACCCCCAGGAGCATAGAGCTCTAGAGCACTCCAAAGCCACCCCCGTGCCCTGGGGCCAGACTGCGAGCTGGGGTCCGCGCGCGGCGGGAGGGAGCAGAAGGCGCCGCCGCGCCCTTAGGCCATCCCGCACGGGCGGGAGCGGGGAGCAGGGGAACCCCGCGCCACTTGCCCGCGGTGCGGGGGTGCCAGCGCGCCTGCCCGCAGCGACGCCTTCCCCTCGGCCCTCAGCTGCGGAGTTCTACCTTCCAGAAGCCGGCAGGGCCCGGCGCCGGCGTCCACCTCCGGCAGCCTCGCCGCAACCGCGCAGCCCGCGCTCCGGAGCGAGACGGCAGTCGCCTCTGACAGAGCTACGGGCCCGGCCAACTCCTTCCCATCAAACCCCGCGCCCCCGCCGCCGGCCAATGGGCGCCGCCGCCGCCGTGCGCCGCTCCCCGTCACGTGACCGCGAGCGGGGCGGGCAGTTGGGGCGGGCCGGTCGCGCCGCCGCCGGCCCCTTCTCGCCGGTGTGGGGGGGCTAGGCTTGGCAGCCCCACCCTTCGTCGCGTTTCCGGATTGTGGTGCGTTTGCTCGGGGTTCGGATCTGCGTGGTCACCTCTTGCTTTGTGGCCTTTCCTTTTTAAAGGCGGCTCTAGAGAAGACAGCGCTCCCCCTCCCCGCCCCAAGTTAGTGCTGGTAGTCCCAGCCCCGCCGCGACACAGTGGGGTGTAGAGTGAGAGGTGGGTGCGAATGGAAAGGAAGCGCCCACCTTTCGCCGTCCCCACCACGAGATCGGGATCGGCTGTCATCCAGCCGGCTGTCCAGCGAACTAAAGACTACGTTGTTGCTGGGCCAGGTCCCAAACAAGCTGGTGCAGAAATGCAGCCTGGCCCTCCGCGGGCATGCTTGAGGCTTTGGTCACTCCTGGACGTCAGAAAGGGGCCTTTGATGACAACCGCTTGCTTCACTCGTGTGTAATAAGCTTTCAAGTTCTGGCGGTGTGAAGTTCAGACCTCTCTGGGTAGCGGGAGCTACTCTCATTCTCTGTACCTCTGCCTCTCTGTGGGTCTCTCTCTCCCTCTCCTCTCTGTCTCTCTCCCTTCCTCCCTCTCTTCTCCCCCACCCTGTCGATCTATGGGTCCACAAATAAACCACGGGCTATATTTGACTCACATTTGAAACGTTGCCTGAGAAGTGTTAGGTTTCCTAGTCAACTGGGAAAACAAGTACTAATGACAGATGATACTTGAATGCGAAAAATACCAAAGATATGCACAAGGTGACTTGGAGATAGAGGACTGGGAAACCAGCAGGGCTTTTAGGTTTGAACCCCATGGGTGATGATTTAAACCACGCGCAAAAGCACTTTTTCTTGAGTTGGTTTTTGTTTTCCATTTTCTCTGGAGTTGCATACACATTAAAATGAGAACTTTCCGTGTATTTTTTTTTTTGCTTTTTTTGGGTCACACCCGGCAATGCTCAGGGGTGACTCCTGGCTCTTCACTCAGGAATTACCCCTGGCAGTGCTCAGGGGACCATATGGGATGCCGGGGACTGAGCTCCGGTTGGCCGCATATAAGGCAAATGCCATACCCACTGTGCTATCACTCTGGCCCCCGTGTATGGTCATTTTTTTTTTTTTGCTTTTTGGGTCACACCCGACGATGCTCACGGTTTCTCCTGGCTCTACACTCAGGAATCACTCCTGGCGGTGCTCGGGGGGACCATATGGGATGCCAGTGATCGAACCCGGGCCCGGCATGGGCCCGCCGTGCAAAGGCAAACGCCCTACTCACTGGGCTATTGCTCCGGTCCCCGTGTATGATCATTTTAATGTGCTGTTTAAAACTTGACAGTGGGGCCGAATAAATAGCCCAGCGGGTGGGCGTTTTTCCTTGCACACAGCTGATCAGGGTTCCATCCCTGGCAACCCATATGGTTCCCAGAGCACAGCCTGGAGTAATTCCTGAGTGCAGAGCCAGGAGTAACTCTGAGCATTACAGGGTGTGACCAAGAAAGAAAAATAATAATAAATAAAATTAAATAAATAAAACTTGGAGTTTTTTGGGTGTGGTACTCAGAGAACCATATGCACAGCCAGGGTTACTCCTGGCTGTGCACTCAGGACTTACTCCTGGCGGTGGTCAGGGGACATTGTGGGATGCCAGGAATCAAACCGGGTGGCTGCATGCAAGGCAAACGCCCTACCTGGCTATCGCTCTGGCCCCTGGTGAACAATGGTTTTTTTCCACCATGGTTTTTGCACCTGGTGGAAAGAAAGCCTTTTCTCACCTCTTTGTTTACAGGATAAAATATTTTTTATTTACCTGTTGTAAAGCCCTGCCCCTAGTCTTTGTGAAATCCTGCCCCCAGCCTTTATACACTATATAAGCCCTAGTAGTTTTTAGTGTGGTGGTAGCGTGTGTGAGAATTAAACCTTAGGCTTCCTAGAACTGGTGGTGGTACTTCTTTGTCCATTGACCAGAAGGGACAGTCGTTGGCCCTGAATGTGGCCAGGACCCAACAGACCCTAATACTGTTGGGGACCTGGACAGCCCTGACAAGTTCTGTGACAAGTTAAGTTCCAGGGATTGTAGAATAATAAGGTAATGGTAGGTGAGTGAGAATGTAGGGAAGCCCATGGACCTGGACTTTTTGTTTGGGGGCCACACCCAGCAGTGTCGGGGCTTGCTCCTGGTTCTGTGCTAGGGGATCGTTTTTTGGATGTGGTGCTCAGAAAACCATATGCAGTGCCAGGGATTAAACCTAGGTCTGCTATGTGCAAAGTAAGTGCTTTAACCTCTGTCTATGTCTCCAGCCAATGGAGATAGTACCTTAGCTGAGTTCAACGGCAAATTCTCCAATAATCTTAAAATTATACTAGGATTATTCTAGCATCTAAGGAAGTAAAATATAATGAACAGCGAAGGGAAGACAGGAAATAAGCTGCTCCACTTGAGGCAAATAAGTTAGTTCTAAAAGCTCCGATTCAAAAACACGAATCCAGTTATGAGTAATTAGCAAAGTTGCCAGAGAGATGCTGTACAAGCTCTTACTGCTTCAGGGAAGGCAGGGAAAGGGCAGGGAAGGTTTCCTTGAGAGTCACTGGAGGGGGGATCTGAAGGATAAGCTATTGAAAGGGGGAAAAGGTGGAGGGAATATCATGTGTGAAAACTTTTTTCTGGAGGAAATACCACAAACTGGAAAGCCTGAACAGAGGTCAATATGGTTAGAGTGTAGACTGCACGGAGAGTGTGCTTACAGTATGAAGCAGAATCCAAATCAAACCTCATTTGGGTAGATCAAGATCTTTTCACTTTGTCTCTTTCCCCTGGCCCCTTAGTCGCTGTTATTTTTGTGACTTGAGGTCACACACATATTTGGTTGCTGTGCTCACACACATAGCCTCTTCTTTGCTCAGCGCCACACACTTGACTTCCACAAGTTAGTGGAAGTCTAACTTCCACTAACTTGTGCAAGCTGGTTAGCACAACCAGATGTGTAGAGTGTGGTCTGGTGTTGGGACTCAGCAGGGTCCCCAACAGATAATGGGGTTTGCAGGGTCCCCTGGCACATTCGGGGCCACAACAGTTCCATCCCGAACAATGGACAAAGAAGCAAGACCTCAGGCTGCTAAGTAGTCAGAAGCTCTAGCACTTTATTCAAGTCTGCTCTTTAAATCCTCCCGAAAGGTCTAAAGGTTTGGGGTTGGGAGATGCAAGAGGTGAATGGACCTTGATAGGAGTTGATGTATAAAAGCTCCTCCTTCCTGAGGCAATCTGCCAGGGGGTCTAGCCCCAGAGAAAGAAGCCTGCCCTGGGGCTTTGGACGCATGCAAGACAAGGGCAGAGTCCAAGTGTGTTATTTTCTCCTTAGCTGGTGAACAATTATCTTTTTTGTTTGTTTGTTTCTTAGGTCACACCCTGCGATGCTCAGGGGTTACTGCTGGCTGTGCACTCAGGACTTACTCCTGGTGGTGCTCGGAGATGATATGGGATGCCGGGGAATCAAACCCGGGTGGCTGCATGCAAGGCAAACACCCTACCTGGCTATCGCTCTGGCCCCTGGTGAACAATTATCTTAATATTTCTAGGGGGCCAGACGGCATTTGCCTTGCATGTGGCCAACCTGGGTTTGATCCCGGCATCCCATATGGTCTCCCAAGCAGCACCAGGAGTAATTCCTGAGTGAAGAGCCAGGAGTAACCCCTGAGCATTGCCCAGTGTGACCCAAAAAGAAAAACACTAATAATAATAATAATAATAATAATAATAATAATAATAATAATAATAATATTTCTAACCCCTGATATGGTCCCCTGTGAACCAAGAACTGCCAGGACTAATTCCTGAGTACAGAGTCTAGAATAACCCCAATAATCACCAGGTGTGACCCAAAAAGCAAAATTAATAATAATAATATAATAATAATAATAATAATAATATTTCTAGTCATTATGCATAAACACAGTAAGAGATACAAACATTTATAAAAGGTCACTTCTGGGTATCGGGAAGCCACTGGGGTCCCCAATGATATCAGGAAACAAGATTCCTTCTACCTATGAAGCCAGCAGGGAATGGATGAAAACTCAGGAGTCCAGCACAGTTTAAAAGGCCTTACTCTCAGAGCAAAACCAGTTCGAGCCCAGGTAGGCGGCTCCCAGAAGCGGGAATCACTGGGAATTCGTCAGATGGAGTCAGGGTTCTGCCATTCCCCTCTCCATTTTGTTGAGCCTGGTGGCCACGCCCAGGAGCTGCCCGGGGGAGGCATCAGCCATAACATGAAGCGGCTGGGGAGGCTGGAGCTCGGCTCGCCCGGCCCAGCTGAAGAGGGGACCCCCAGGAGGGCAGACGGGTTTTTGGGGAGTGGGCCCGTCGCCTCTGGGGGTCCCGGAAGCAGCAGGATGAGACTTCGCCCATCACACTAGCCACCATTTTCGCTGTCCGGACGCTGGGAAACTGCCTCACGACCAGATCAACAGAGCAAAACCGGTTCGAGCCCAGTATGCATGGCCGCTTGTGGCGCGCGGTCCATTAAAATAGTGGAAACAGTAATGTCTTTTAATGCACTGCATTCCACGAAGAGCAGGAAAGGTTGGCAGGAGGGAGAGATAAAAGAGGAGAGAAATGACATACAGAACCCGCCAAGTAGTTGAGGTGTGGGAGGGGGGGGGAGGGAGGTGGGGACATTGGTGATGGGAGATGGATTTGGGTGGAGGGATGGGTGTTGGAACACTGTAGAACCAAAACTCTACATGAGCATCTTTCAATTGTATGTCTAAAATGGTGTAATAATATTTGGGGGGGAATAATAAAATAAAATTAAATAAAAAAAGGCTTTACTCTCAAAACCAGTAACAATTATAGACTTATTCCCATGACCTGAAGGAATGGTTTGAGGCCCTTAGTGTTCCTGGAGCAAGCAGATGCCCTTGGACTATGACAGGGACATATGGAGATGTTACTGGTGCCTGCTCCAGCAAATTGATGAACAACGAGGAAGACAAGTGATACAAGTATTACTCTCACAGGTTCTAGTATACAATCCAGTAACAGGAAAACCCAGGACTTTAGGTTCCTAGCAGGGCCTCGGCCCTGTAGGTTTAGAATCCTAGGCCAAGGCGGCTGTTACCACGTGAAAGGCCCAACAGGGAAGAGAAAGAAGAGAGGAGGCAGAGGGCAAAAGAGGAGGAAGAGAAAAGGCAAAAAGGTAAAAAAAACGGCATGGAAGAAAGCAGACTACAGCTTTTATAACTTTTGAACCTAGACCAGCCCACATCAATTGTCAGCAGTTAAGGGTCAATCCCCCTCAGGTAACATCTCCCAGGACCTCACCTAGTCCCATTGAAATGTTAATATCACCCCAGCCAATATCTTCCTTGGAAGTGTCCCTGCAGGCCCTATGCAGAGGAGTGGGGGAAGGTCATGTATCTGTACCAATGGATATTCTACAGCCAGATATATATTTCTCCAAGCCTTCACAAAATTCTCGTCTTTACTTCATAGTTGTTTTGTATATTAGCCTTTAGACTTATTAGAGAGCCACACTTGCTTACTTGGAGGCAAACAGCATTTCTCTCTGGTCTAATTACTTAGAGATCCAATGTGGCCAGATCTAACTAGTCCCACAATGATTATGGTAGCATGAGAGAAAATATCTATACCAGCTAACATAGAATACATGGTAAGATATACTGCCACTTAAAGTCACAGATTCAAACTGTTTTCTTGCCCTATATCTACAAAGTGGCCTGCAGGAGGTAACTCCAGACAAGATACAGAGGCTATGGACAACAATGAACTGCAACACTGGGGACATCTAGCTATATATTCCAGACTGTAGTCCTCAGACCAAGTTTTATCCTAACCCCAAGTCCAAAATCAGTTGCTTATCTTTTGGCAGCATAAAGTTTGTTCCATAACCTTGCTCTTAGCTTATTATCCTACTTATGATAATGCTTCTGATAAGAATACTTATACTTCGTCTGTCCCATGTTGAGGCCAGGGTAACTTACTCATGACTTACCCTGGGTCCATCAAAGTCCTGTGATGGGACGGGACCCTTCTTTTGGGGTGTAAGGAAATAGAATTGATATAAGGGAAACTGAGGTTTTAAGTAAGGGAATATTAGAGATGCTCAGGGGTTACTCCCAGATCTGCACTCAGGAGTTACTCCTGGCAGTGCTCTGGGACCATATGGGATGCTGGAGATTGAACCGAGTTGGCTTCATGCAAGGCAAATGCCCTGCCTGCTGTATTATTGCTCCGGGCTGAAGGGGTGTAATTCTTGAGTTCCCCCTATACCCCTGGCACTGCCAGGGTGGTCCCTGGTTGCCCAGTGCTGTGCAATGCAATGCAGGACACAAGCAACACAGCATCCTTGGGCCCTTGTATTGAACTACTGGCTTGGTTGCTTCCTAAGTGTTCCCTGGGTTTCCAGGGCAGTTGCTTGCAAGACCCCAAATAAATGAATAAAATGTATTAAGTCCGTAATAACCTTGTAGTTTCAAAGGGCTAAGTTGACAATTTGAAGAAGGAATATTGTGTCAGGGTTTAAAAATACCCTTTCTTTGGGTGGAAATAAACTAGAGAACAAATTCTTTTCTTTTCTATTCCCTCCCCCAACCCCCGTTTCTCAATTACAATCAGCAATGCTGAGAGTTCCTTCCAGCTCTAACCTCAGTGATCAGTTCTCATGTTGCTCAGGGTAACTTGTGGTGCGAGGAATCCAATCCGAGCCTCCTCTGTGAGAAGAAACATCTCCTCTCCGGTCTGAAAAGATCATACAATAGTGAGGTACTTACTTGACTTGCATACGACATTGTATATAATGCCAGTTTTATCCCGCTACTATGTATGGTACCCGATACACTACCAGGAATAATCTCTGAGCACAAAGTCAGGAATAAGTAAGCCTTGAGCACTGCAAGTGTGGCCTCAAAAATAACAAGCAAAATATTAAAGAGTCTTTTTGGGGTCAAAGAGATAGTATAGTGGGTAGGGCATTTGCTTTGCATGCAGTTGACCTGGGTTCAATTCGTGGCAACCCATCTGGTCCCCAAAAAACTACCAGGTGTAATTCTTGAGTGTGGAGACAGGAGTAACCCCTGAACATCGCTGGGTGAGAGCCAAAAAGACAAAAGATATTTTTGTGGCTTCAGGGAGAGCTGTAAATGGATCTATGCATTAGCAAAACTGAAGTCTAAGCTGAAGGGTAAAAATAGTTTGTAATTTGTCCTTTTCCACAAGATTCTCTACTGAAAATTTAAATATGTTTATCACAAATAAAGTTCTTGTTTTTAACCACATTTTTATTCACTTCCATAGATGGAAATCTCTAAAACAATTTGCCAGTCTTGCCTATGAACAAATGAAGCCTTTGTTTCACTGTATCACTGTCTTCCGTTCATCTATCGATTTGCTCAGCGGGCACCAGTAACATCTCCATATGACCTGTCTCATGCAAGTAGAGCCCAAGGGCATCTGCTTGCTCCAGGAACATCAAGAACCTCAAACCATTCCATCAGGTCATGGGAATGAGGTCTATAATTGTTACTGGTATCTGGCATATCAAATACGACACGGGTACTTGCCAGGCTCTGCCGTGCAGGTAGCATACTCTTGTAGTCATCTCAAAATCCAGCATTTATTGATGAACCGCTGGCTGCAAGCGGCCGTGCGAGCCGGACTGTGATAGGCTGGTCTGCTGGGTGGAGTTCTGACAAGGGGGAAGTCCGGATGTGGAAAATGGAGGTCCTCATGGAGTGGGGGGGTCGACTGGCTTGTTGTGAGGCTCTGCTGGGGTGGCGGGCCAGGGCTAGAACCTGCCATCCCTCCAGGGCACCTCATGAGCAGCTGGGCACAGTAAGAGCCAGTAGCAGCTCTGCCGCATGTCTGTCTTCTTAGAAGCCTTTGTTTAAAATCCAAAATCTCAAAGATCTGGAAATTTTTTATTCCACACAACTGGTGTCAAAATTTTGGATTGTTGACAAGTGCCTGTGATTTCTCTGATTGGGGAGTTGTTCTGGGCAGTGATATGACCTCCCTGAGGCAATATGTATGAGAGTTCCAGATTTGGCCCTGCAGACTAAGATCTTTAGAGGGGTGGTAAAATAGGGAGAGGAAAATGGCACTGTGCAAAAGATACAAGTCTTCACTCTCCATTTCTAACTGAGACATCCTTCTAGCTCTGCCAAGCAGTTCTCAGAAAGAGGAAAGCTGGTGTCTTTTTGTTGGAGCACACACAGACATAGGCAGCCCAGGCTACTGGGTTACAGCTCTCCTGGCTGCTAGCCTGAACCTCCTGCCCTCTCTGCCCAACTGGCACCCAGCCAGCTGCAGGGCTTGTTCTACCACTCCCATCAAAGAAGATTGAGTTCCTTCCCTTCCTGAACCCAGTCTTCAGTGCTGTCTCCAATAAAGCTCTCTGCTCCTCCCAATTTAAGAGCTACTTTTAGCTAATCTGGATAGAGCTAGTAGAATCAACAGCTCTGTTTCATTCTGAACAGTCTCTTTTTTATTCTTGAAGCCTAGTCTGTAAGTGTTTTTTGTCTTGAAGTAATGAATTGTTTATACTTTTTAGTTTTTTCTATAACAACTCTGAAGTACTACAGATGTATTTGGCTAGAGGAATAATACGCATGGGAAAAGAAATTTTTGTAATTGGCAAAAGGTCTAATACCAACATAGAACTGAGCATTAAATACAGACAAAAAATGCAAATGATGGCTTCTAAGTGTAATGCGTAGTGCAACCCACAATGTGTAGGAGAAGGAGGAGAGAGAGAGAGGGAGAGAGAGGAGATAAAGAACCTGCCATTTAGGCAGGAGTGGGAGGGAGGGAATTGGGGACATGGGTGGTGGGTGATGGGCACTGGTGGAGGCGGGGTGCTGGAACACTGTGTGACCGAAACCCCCAAGCGTGAACTAACATTGTAATTGTATATCTCACGGTGGTATAATAAAATGTTTAAAAAATAAATAAAATAAATGCAAACAAAAAAAAAGAAAAAGAAATTTTTGTAATTGAAAAGATAACAAACACAGAAAGGTTAGTAAACTAAGTGTACTTCTTAATGACTATAACCTTTGTTGTGGGCCAGAGGACAAGTGTAGGTTTCAAAGTGCATGCTTTGTGCACAGCTAACCCTGGTTCAATCCCTGACATCACATATGATCTCCCAAGCACCACCAATAGTGATCCCTGAGCACAGATCCAGGAATAGTTCCTGCACACTTTCAGGTGTGGCCCAAAGTTGCCCTCCCCAAAACAGACCATAACTTAAGCACTCATGTAACTTCATCTGGGTCAGAAAATGGTACCAACAGACCTTGTGATGGCACTCAGTGACAGACTGGCTATCTTGCAGGCATCAGCCACATCTGTGACTTATACTACCCACATAGAAAATGGGATCCTTTGTGGGGAAAAGGGGACACTCATCCATTGTTGGTGGGAATGTCCAGTTGGTACAGCCTTTCTGGAAAACAACATGGACATTCCTCCAAAGACTAGAAATTGAACTCCCATTTGACCCAGCCATACCACTCCTGGGAATCTACTCTGGAAAACCAAAAATACGCAGCGGAAATACCATCCCTACTTTTATGTTCATTGCAACATTATTCACAATAGCCAGAATCTAGAAGCAACCAGAGTGCCCAAAAATCGATGACTGGATAAAAAAGCTTTGGTACATCTACACAATGGAATACTATGCAGCTGTTAGGAAAAATGAAGTTATAAAATTTGCCTATGAATGGATGGACATGGAGAAGATTATGTTGAGTGAAATTAGCCAAAAAGGAGAGAGACAGATACAGAATGACTGCATTTATCTGCATAACATAAATATATATGTACATATTACGATACCAATATCCAAGGTCAAGTGAAACATATATCAGGAGGTCTTGTCAAAGGTGGAAATTATCACAAACGTGTGGGAGTCAGAGGCTAGGTAAGACAGAAAATGGAACAGTGTGCTAACAATTGTCGAGGGTACTAATGCCAACCTAGAACTGAGCATTAAATAGAGGCAAAAAGATACACATGACAACCCTTTAATGTATGTTCTGTAATCCATAGTCTGGAGGGGAAGGAAAAGAGAAAGAGAGAGAAATGGAAAGAAATAAAGAACCTGCCATGGAGCAGGGCTGGGGGGGGGAGGGAACCGGGGACGTTGGTGGTGGGAGATGGGTACTGGTGGCGGGATGGGTGCTGTAACACTGTATGACCAAAACCCAAATATGAACTTTTTAATTGTATATCTTTGTAATTGTAAAAATAAAAATTTTAAAAAAGGGATCCTAGGGGCCAGAGCGATAGCCCAGTGGGTAGGGCATTTGCCTTGCACAGGCCAGCCTGTGCCGGCCTGGGTTCGATCCCCAGCATCCCATATGGTCCCCCGAGCACCACCAGCAGTAATTCCTGAGTGTAGAGCCAGGAGTAGGCCCTGAGCATTGCCGGGTGTGACCCAAATAAGCAAAAAAAAAAAAAAAAAGAAAGAAAGAAAGAAAGAAAATGGGATCCTAGTGGACAAAAAATATGTCACCAACCCTCTGAAAACATCATAACAGAATGCAACAACAAAGGGGGAATAAAATTACATAATTATGTTATGTATAATATAAGATAGGACATCACCAACACTTCAAAAAAGCCCCAATCTAGACAAACCTCACCAAGAAATTAACCTGCCGAAAATTCAGGCATGTGGGTTTTATGAGTAAAATCTTCAGGCTTTCTCAGAGTTTCCCACACCTCCTGTCCTCCAGAAACCACAGCAGTCATATCCACATTCCAAAGTCACTGCCCAGTTAAAAATATAACTCCAGCTGTACAACCCAATTAAGCATTCTGAACTTCCTAGAACACATGAACCACAGGATGTATCATAGGATGTACCTAGCGCACATAACCACAGTAAACCAGTCTCAATTAACAAAACAAATACAGAAGCATAACCTGTAGCAACATCTTAGTAATCTTTAATACAAGTACTTAATAACTCCATGGTGAGATATGACAATTTACACTAATTTTCTTCTAAGGAAACATTTTTTATCATTCTGTTAACTAATTATTGATAACCAGCAATATAAAATAAATTATTAAGGGTCTGCTATGGGCACAGACTTAAGGGGTGGTTGGGAAAATTGGAGACAATGGTGGAGGGAAGGTATAAAGGTAGTAAAATTGGTGTTGGAATATTGAGTGCCTGTAACAAATCATCATAAACAACTTTTTAAAGCAGTGTTTATATAAAGTGTAGGGGGAAAATTTACATATGTAGGTTTTACCTATTTCATGTGAACTCCACAGTATATTTATGCAGAATTGCTTTGAAAGTTTTATTAGTGATGGGTGAGACATGATTATTACCATAATAAGATCCAAGTATAAAATTTAATAAACTTTAGATTCTGGAGTAGAAAACTATATATGTAAATGAAAATATGCATTTTATCATATTATATTAAATAATTTTAATGTTCTTTTTTATGTAGGTCAAAATCATACAGTAATCACAAATTTGTTCTTATTGACTTATTTTCTGATCATTCTATTTACAGTTTCTTAAATTTTTGTTGAGATAAACAATATAAAGTAAATTTGCTATGTACCTAAGGGGAAAGGTTAGGATTGAGAGGGAAACTGGGGATATTGATGGAAGGAAAATCACACTAGTGTTGTTGGAACGCTAGATGCTTGAAACAACTTCATAATGAAGAACTTTATAAATCATGGTGTTTTTAATAAAAAAATAGTTGTTTCTAAAAAGCCCAATATATCTCTTTCCTCATAGCCCCAAAAAACCTAGATAAACACATGGTTATCATCATAGCTCCTTTGTTGCTTTTCTCTCTGTCTTATTGCGATCTTGCTTTCTTTTTTGAACCACACCCAGTGATATCCTTGACAAGTTTCCCAGGGCTCACTCCCAGTCATGTAGTGCAGGGGCCATACCTGGGATTCCTGCATGCAAAGCCTGTGCTCTACCCTTTGAACTCTATACCCAGTCTTATTTCTCAGTCTCACACAATATAAATAGTGCTTGTGAATGGAATCATACAGCTTTTATAGCTTAAATTTTTTCATAACCTTGAGTTTTTAAGATTTACCCATTTGTATGTGATTGTATTTTACTTATTCTCATTGCTGTCAGTTACTGTATCACATGGTTGTACCACAATTTAGCTTTCTTAGATTCATGGGCATAAATGGTATTTCCAACTTTGGGGTATTATAAACAATGATGCTGTGGTGTGTGTGTGTGTGTGTGTGAGGAGAGAGAGAGAGAGAGAGAGAGAGAGAGAGAGAGAGAAAGACAGAGATATCTGTCTCTGATTCTCTGAGAGAATCAGAGCCCATCAAACACAGATTTCTAGTCTTTTTTACCATAGTGTGAAATTCCTTGTTTCAAAGTATATGTAAGTCTTCGGCATCACAAGAAAATTTTCCAATAAGTGCTTTAGGAATAGTCTCAGATTATTTTCTGAATTGGATCATTTTACTTTTTTGAACTTAGAAAGCTCATTTCTAAGAAGACCAAAATTGAGCTTTGCATACAGAGAGAGATGCATCTGTAGTCCTCAACCTCTCACACCACACACCCCTGCCCCACCTCTCTCCTGCTTTGACATTATCCAAATCATAAACCACAGAGTCAATGTATGTGCAGATTGCTATAATTTCTGCTTGGCCTTTTGCTTGGGGCCCACAATTGATTATGTTCAGGGCTTACTCCTGGCTCTGTGCTCAGGGATCATTCCTGGCAGGGCTCTGGGGAGACATATGTGGTGCCAGGGATCAAACTTGGATTGGTTACATGCAAGACAAGCTCCCTGCCCATTGTACTATCACCCCAGCCCTCATTTTTATATATTTTGAGTTTGGTATGTAAGAGCTGGGGAATGCGAGCGGGCAGAGAGGAGGAGGTTCTCAAGAATAAAATTTAACCACAGTTTCTCTTTCTGATAATGTCTTTCTATATGCTTGATATAAAAGTTACACTAGCCACTTATACAATGAATTGGATAATATGCTTTCTTTATCTCCACTTTATTATTTTTAATCATATATTTTGTCCTTGAATCAGTTTGTCAAGAACCCCCCTCCACCCCGCCCGTGTTCATATAAATTTTATTTACAGTGCTTTGTGTGTATTCATTTCCAGGAGACTATCATTCCACAGGCGCCTCCTTCTAGAATATACACATATTCAATCCTCATATGTCCTCACAAAATCGTTTCCTGGGGCCTCGGCTAGCTCAGTGGAAAGTGCCTGTCTTTGTGCAGAAAGAGCGGGAGCCAAGAGTTTGATCCCTGGGTTTGCCTCACAGTTGCTAAGAACAATATTGGCAGCACTGTCTTTGGGATTCCTGGTACCACAACAAAGTAACAGCCAAGTGTGTGAGACCATCAGCCACTGAAACTACAATAATAGCAACAAAAGGAAAGGACGGGGATTTTTTTAATTGTCATTTTCATTATACAGGTCTCATACCTTATTGTAGGTAAAATTCTAAGTTGTTTGAGTGATCCCTGAGCACTGCTAGATAAGGCCCAGAAAAAAAATAGAAAAGTGAGAAAGCTTATACTGCCATGAAATAACTCTAGAAACGCCCTATGTACTTTCATATTGACTGTTCTGAAGTCTAATATCAAAGCTTCCTGTCATAAACAGTCCATGATTCCAAGGACCATTCATGAATGAAAGTCATGATCTAAAATTAGAACATAGGTAGATTGGCATGTACATGATTGCATATGAGCTCAATCTAGTTACTGAACTAATAGAACATACCCTTTTTTACAGTTAAAATATTGTATAGTTTCCAGAAAATATATACACACGTCTGTGTGTATGTAAAACCCAAGAAGATTAAAATTAATCCAGGGTGGACAGACATATATAACAGGGGCTAAAGCACTTGCCTGGCATGCAGTTTAATCCCTTGTTGATGCTTACTTAATCTCTAGTACCACATGGTCCCCTGAGCATTGCCACATGCAGCCCTAGAAGCCCTTGTGCACAGTGGGGGAACCCCAGGTAACCCCCACTACAGTGTCCAACAACACCCCATCCTTGAGCCCTTGATTGAACTGACCAAGAGCTGCCCAAAGGGGGAGGCTCAAGAATCTTGGTTTTCACTTGAGAGGTTAAAAAAATAATTCTTGGGGGTGGTGCCAATTCCAAAGTCACCTAAAAATAACTTTAGATAACTGCTGAAACTAGTTTTCTCTCATATGCATGTAACAACTCGCACATGAAACAAAGATGCATCTTTAGCTAATTCAAACCAAAATTTATTGTCAATAGGAATCATGAGCGTATATGACATTTTACAAAGTCTACATACAAGACAGTTTTCTGCCCTGAGAAGCTTGGGAAAACAGGTGCAGTCAGTAGGTAACAGGAAATATATTAGTTCATGGGGATTTACAAAGTGACCACCCATGGAAGACAGAATGTAAGAAAAAAAGATGTCTTATAAAAAGAGGGAAGTGGGCAATTACAGGGATTTGAAAAGGGCACTTTTCAAATTTATTGCAAAACTTAAAGGAAGAATAACAAAAAAAAATGATGAGAGAAATAAAAGAGCCAGTGAGATCTGAGAAATAAGGAAAGGAAAACTGAGATAATGATAGAGGGAAAGACTCTTACTGCTGTGGGACAAGAACCAATACATTTTTAGGGAATGTATCTAGGGATTTTCTGGGAAATTTGGACAGCTGGCAATCCTTACAATACAGCTTTTTCCTTAGAAAATTTAAGAAGTAGGCGCTGGAGAAGTGGATAGTGTTCTGTGACCAAACCTGGACCCAGGAGCCCAAGAGACAGTATAACAAACCAGTAAGGCTCTTGGGAGAGAACTTGGTTTGATCTCTGGAACCAAATACGGTTCCCTGAGCCCCACCAGGAATGACCCCTGAGTACAAAGAGTGAACTCTGAGCTCCGATAGGTGTGCCCCTCCCAAAAAAATGCAATGAAATAATACAAAATCGAAGAGCTACTTTTCCCAAATAATGAACTAAACCAAAAGTTATTATTCAATCAAGTTTTCCATTTATAACCTGTGTAAAGAAAGAAAATCCTATAACGATCTGCATGCATCTGATTGTGAGCAACTTTAAAAGTTTAAGCAGTAATTTTAAGCTGTAGTGTGAAAGACCACTATTTTAAATAATTTTTTATCATACCACAGTGAAACATAGTTACAAAGGTGTTCATAATTGGTTCTTGGTAATACAGTATTCCAGCACCCATCCCTCCACCAGTGCCCCATCCCCACCACCAGTATACCTACACCCCCTCCCTCCCACCCCAAGACTACCTCGATAGCAGGTACCCCCTTTTCCTCTCTCTCTCTCTGTCTCTCTCTGTGAAAGACCTCTTTAAAAGATATGTTGTACCAAATCATGAAAAACCTTGTAACTGTGTATCTCACTGTGATTCATTAAAATTTTTTAATACACAAGACACATTGTAAAACATTAGTTTTCTTTTATTTACATATATACACCCATGTATGCATGTTTTAACAAAAAGTTCCATTGCTACAGCAATACTGAAATCAGATCTGGTATTTTCCTACAAGATAAAGACTACCTTTCTGTACAGTGTATTTCGGCCTCAGCCATTTCCTAGAGCTACTTTTTGTAAACACGGCGGCTACGCTTATCCTTATACCCCAATAGTTCTTTCTCAGGGTTTAGTTCATTTTTGCCTAAGCATCCTGACTGGGGACTCTGGGTTTGAAAGAGGATTCAGTGGTGATTTCCTGGATGCTGGGTAGTGAGTGGTGGTAAGAGTTCTTTTTTGGGTGGTGCTTGGGATTGAGCGCAGGGCCTCATGCATGCAAGGCCAGTGCTTTAGTGCTGAACAACAACCCCAGCTTTTGGCTGCCTAAGAGATGTGTCCATAAAGTTAGTTCTATGATGAAACTCCTAACCGTAGAGAATATTTTTTTTTAGCGCACAGGACTCTTACCACCACTACCCAGCATCCAGGAAATCACCACTGAATCCTCTTTCAAACCCAGAGTCCCCAGTCAGGATGCTTAGGAAAAAATGAACTAAATCCCTGAGAAAGAACTATTGGGGTATAAAGATAAGCCATCGCAGCCGCCCCTGTTTACAAAAGTAGCTCTAGGAAATGGTTGAGGCCGAAATACACTGTACAGAAAGGTAGTCTTTATCTTGTAGGAAAATACCAGATCTGATTTCAGTATTGCTGTAGCAATGGAACTTTTTGTTAAAAAACATGCATACATAGGTGTATATATGCATATATTATTTGTATTTTCTGTGTATTAGTTCCAGACAGCATCGAAAATCAGATGGGCTGGACATGTAATGTGATTTGGAGACAACCGCTGGACTAGAGCCATTACCGACTGGATCCCATGGGGTGTCAAAAGGTCACTTGGCCGCCCGCCTACAAGATGGTCAGACTTCCTTGTCAAGACCCTGAATGAACGGTTCGAGGCTCTTCGTATTCCTGAAACATCCAGATGCCATTGGGCTACACTGGCACGTGATAGGATCAAACGGAAATATTACTGGCACCCACTCGGAGCAAATCGACTGAATAACGGGATGTCAAGTGATCAAGTGAAGTTCCAGACAGGCAATTTTCAGATGTAGACAGGGAGATTTTCAAATACTATTCTAACAAAGCCCTGTTATCTGTCTTTTCATTCTCTCATTTGTATGTTTGTCCCTTCCCTACCTAATTTCTTGTTGGGAACACAGGGAATCACTTGGTCTCACTTAGTTGTGGTCTCCAGGGGCCACAAGCAAGTCTTCATAGTTATTATATTGAGGATCACAAATCGCAGAGCCATGGAGGAGAGCTGCCCCACCCCCACTGGGACAATGTCCTAGCATGTGGGACCCAGCCCAGGATGGAACCCAGTGCGGGAGCTCCACAGCCCGTGTCAAGGTCCCTCCCTGCAGTCTTTCAGAGAGTAAAGGCCTCACTTTCGATGAAGGGAACTGAGCTTTTCTTTAAAAATCTTCAAAGAATTGCCCCACGTACCATATCCAAGAAATATTTAGGCAATCCAAGACAGCAAAGACTTTCTCCTGTTAGAGAGAGAGAGAGGGAGAGGAGAGGAGATAAAGAACCTGCCATTTAGGCAGTATGTGGGAGGGGAGGGAATTGGGGACATGGGTGGTGGCTGGGGGCACTGGTGGAGGCGGGGTGCTGGAACACTGTGTAACCGAAACCCCCAAGCGTGAACAGCATTGTAATTGTATATCTCACGGTGGTATAATAAAATGTTAAAAAAAAAAAGAAAGTAGGCAAAAGAATATACATGATAACCTCTAATTGTATGTACTGTAAGCCACAATGTGTATATAACAGGACAGAGAGAGGGAGAGAGACAGAGAGAGAGAGAGAAGTGAAAATTACCTGCCATAGATGCAGGCTGGGGGGGGGGAAAATCATGGGACATTGCTGGAGGGAAATGGGCACTGGTGGAGGAATGGGTGCTGGAACACTGTACGACTGAAACCCAAATATGAACACTTTTTGTAACTGTATATCTCACGGTGTTATAATAAAAAAATTAAAAAAGAGAAAAAAAAATAAAATACTAGTTTAAAAAAAAAAGACTTTCTCCTGTTTTCATCTATATATGAGATTCAAATCTTTTTTTTTTTTTTTTTGCTTTTGTGGTCACACCAGCGATGCTCAGGGGTTACTCCTGGTTCTGCACTCAGGAATTTCTCCTGGTGGTGCTCAGGGGGACCATATGGGATGCCAGGGATCGAACCTGGGCCAGCACAGGCTGGCAGTGTGCAAGGCAAAAGCCCTACCCGCTGGACTATTGCTCTGGCCCTTGAGATTCAAATCTTAACTCCTATAATAAGCTGGCCTGGAAATCAGAGCAGCGGAGGGTAATGTGGGGCTTGGGTGGTCTCTAAGGGAAGCGCTGACAGTTCATGTCACTGTGGTGATGCTTTGGTGGACGGACCAGAGTCCTGTTACGGGCCTGGGTTATGGAAGAGGTTTGGTTGCGGCCGCTCGCCCAGTGTTGTGAAGGGATGTGACTGTGCTTCTGTTTCCCTGTATTTATTTTTTTTAATTGTAGTCAGTCTGTTGACTTGCAGACATGGGGCAGAGCTGCTACTGGCTCTCCCTGTGACCAGCCGCTCATGAGGCGCCCGGGAGGGATGGTGGGTTCTAGCCCTGGCCCACCACCCCAGCAGAGCCTCACAACAAGCCAGAAGACCCCCACTCCATGAGGGCCTCCATTTTCCACATTTGGACTTCTCTCTCGTCAGAACTCCACCCAGCAGACCAGCCTATCACAGCCTGGCAAACACGGCTGCAAGCGGTTCATCATTAAATGCTGGACTTAGAGATGCCTACAAGAGTTGCTACCTGCACGGCAGAGCCTGGCAAGCTACCCGTGTTGTATTTGATATGCCAAATACCAGTAACAATTATAGACCTCATTCGGAATGGATTGAGGCTCTTTATGTTCCTGGAGCAAGCGGGTGTCCTTGGGCTCTACTAGCATGAGACAGGACATATGGAGATGTTACTGGGGCCCGCTCGAGCAAATCGATGATGAACGGGAAGACAGTGATACAGTGATAATAAGCTGTGTCAAAATGGACACTCTTCCAATAAGTTCTGTGGGTCCTGACAGTGAGTTATCATACCTAGTATGACTTTCAGAATTGCTTAAGCTTCTGATTGATGCCAGAAGTCTTATATGGACTTGGGGGCTGGAGGACTGTGTATCACATCTCACAGGTAGCATGCCATCAGTCGATTTTGGTGCAAACCCCTTTCAACTCTCTTGTTCTGTTTTGGATTTGTTGGGGATTTTTTGCTTTTTTATTTGTTTGCAGGGAAGGGGTGGGTGATTGGGGAGTTTTTTGATTTTTTGAGCTACACCTGGCAGTGCTCAAGTATTACTCCTGGCTCTGTACTCATGAAACACTCCTGGAGGTGCTCAGGAGGATCATATGGGATGCCAGGGATCAAACCTGGGTTGGCCATGTGCAAGGCAAGTGCCTTACTTTCTTTACTATCCCTCTGGCCCACCTTTCCAGTTCTTTCTGTAGATGATGGTGCCTCTGTGAATTGAACCCAGGGATTTGGTGAGGGTGGGAGGGAATAGATGTTGCAATTGACTTTATTATTTACTTTGCTAAGTCATTTTATATTTATCTCTTTAGTATGCTTTTCTCTCATATATATGCATACATAAGTTAATATACATTTCTATTTCTCATAAATATTTATTTGATCTTCACCCATAGTTCCTTGCTCAAAGCTTAGAACTTCCCAACCCCTTAGAACTTCCTTCCAGAGAACCAAAGGTGTCTTTTATTACTGAGGTTAATGAGGTGAGTCTGGGAAGCTTCTTGGGTTGGGAGAAGAGAAGCAGAGGAATCAACCTTGTGATTAAAGGCTTCTAATTTCCAGAACCACCCTCAGGCCTCCAGGGGAGGGGGAGAGACAGTACTAGAAGTGTAATTGCCAGCAACAATAACTTCATCAATCATGGCTAAAGAAGCCTCCATGAAACCCCAGGGGTTTCTGAGAGCATCGAGACTGGTAAACATGTGGAGATTTGGGGAGAAAGGAGCACCAGGACCAGACATATGTGATCCTCATCTTTTCCGCATGCCTAGCCCTGTACCTCATTTCATCTGGCTGCTCCTGAGCTATGTCCTTTGTAATAAATCAGTCATCTAGGGAGTGAGTTTCATGAGTAATGGTTTTGATTCTTAGAAATTAGTCCATCTACTGCTGTTAAAAATAAAATTCTCATAAGAAAAATAATGTTTGATTATTGACATTTTAGGGACATTTTAGCATTATGTTAAAATCATGTTTATTTTTTGAGTGACTTCAAATGTGAGAAAGTGCTCTCAGGATGTTGGTTTTTGCATCTATATATATACTGTAAGATTTCAGGGCATTTCAAGTTGTCTGGTATAGTAATTAATGTGAAATATTATTGAACAGTGACAGTTATTACCCATGTTGATGTCATTGTGTAATGGCATGTTATGATTTTTGCATTACTTTTTTATGTCAAATCAACAAGAAATTGAGTCTTTTTTTAAGCATTCATATGATTCCTTCCTTTCACATAAGTGGCATTATCAAATTATCCAAGAGACTTATTCATTACTTCTATTATTACTTCTATTTGCACAGTATCTCTCCTTCCAGTGAATTCTACTTCTGATGATGACTTGAAATCTGTTTTGTCACAAACATTTCCTTATGCCAAATTAATTTCTGTTGATTTAATCACTTACCTTTGCCACTCTTTTGTTTAATATTAAATTAATTATGTCCAATTTTTTTCTTTATTTCTTTATAAATATAATTAAAGGTTAGGAAAACAAGGTCCTTTTCATAAAATTCAAATAAGGTAATTGCAATTTCTAAAATGTCATATAGAAATATCTCAGTGCCTTCTGAATTGCAGTTAAAGTGATGGATTTGATTTTTACAAACTTTTCCAAGAAAACTTTAGTGTCTGTTGGAGCTTTTCTCTCAAATCTTTGAAAAATATTTTTTAGGGTCTTTAAAATGTCTTTGACCCATATTACAAGTTTGTAGAGGCTTAATAATGAATGTCTCATTATGTTACACTTACACTTTTTTTGAAAATCCAAGTGGATATGTGTATTTAAAATACTTCGTTTATGAGAGGAACCTGAAAGGAAAATCAATGTCGTAAAATGCCAACATGGTTAACAACTGCGGAGGCAGTTTTTTCTCTCACTAGATTAAAGGAATGAGCTGCACATGGTGTACATCCTGCACACTTGTTAATATCTTTAAAGAGCGCTAGGAGCCCTTTCCTCGCCTCCCTAGCAGCCATGATGTTGGACTCCATGAGTATTTTCAACCTCAGGTTACTGTTGTCTGTACATTAATTTCACATTGTTGAATAAAGCCACAGGCTGGTCTCCAGTTCTTGAAAAGTTAAAAAGCCACCCAGAGTTCTCCATCACGCAGCAGAGCCCAGTGTGACACTAGTCAGTGTCAGTCACATCTGGCACTGCATTTGTTGTCTTGTTTATTTATGAAACTTCATCTCATGAATATCGTCTTCCATATGTCTATTAGTTCTTCGTCAGTTGATATTTACTTTTCATTTAGGGCATTTTTTCAAGTTCTCATGCAAAAATAATTAGATTTAACAATTATGTCTAGGGCACTAATTAAATTTATGCATTTGAATTATGATCATTGTTTTCATGAAAATTGCCTTAAAATGCAGTTACCTAAACCAGTCTTATTAACACTTCAGAATAATACATAAATCTTTTCTAGCTGTTCGTTTGGTTTATTTTGATATATAATCTAAGCATGATATCGAAACATGCTAAGAGCCATGCTTCAGAGAATAGTCACAGCTCTGTAACTTATGTCTGTCTTTTTGAAAGCAATATAAGAACAGAAAATTCTTTACTTTTGCTTTGAAATAAACAAGGTAGATCTCATAAGAGTATGACTATTTAAATTTCCTCCTTAAAAATATTACTTTTACCCATCTTATATTCTGTTTGAGTTTAAATTACTGTTTTGAAGGAAAATATTGTCTTTACAGTCCTGAATGATGTATTTCTTTTTGTAACATACCACAGTGAAAGACCACAGGACATCCTAAAACCAATTAAGTCATCCATGCACATCTGTGTCTATCGACTATATTGACTACATATTGACAATATGTATATAACCTCTATTGACCATATATACTGTATGTTGCTTTATTCTTTTCTATTTATTCTGCTACTTCATTTCCTCTTGAGGAGTGCCCTTATTCTTACAAGCTTTATCTCATCTGTTCCACTCACAACTACTCACACTCGACAGGCACCACTCATTTCGCACACCATACCACCATACCTGGTGAGTCAGCAGAATGAGCAACTGGAATATTCCCAGAAATTTTTATTTAATAATTTTAATCATTCATTTTTCCTTGGCTTTACAGAATTCATTCTTCACAATCTTGACATTGTTAGTATACATTCCAGTCTAATAAGATAGGTCTTGATGTTTGGGCACTCTTACTCATCTTCTTAAGGATTATATTAATTTTTGCCTAACAAAAGGATGCTTTCTTCCAGATACTAATGCTAGAATGAGTAGTAATTTGAAAGCACATACAAAATAAGCCTGATATTAAAACATGTTAAAGGATACTTGAAATACATTTTTTAACTTGTGGCTACATTGTGGTGAGCTGGAAAACTGTAGCCCTGGGCTGCTGGTTAAGCAGTGAGTATGAGCAATTTCATCACGGGCACACTTGTCTGCTCTGCTTATGTCACAGTGATTGCCTAGTCCTCAGATCACCAAATTGGTCAGGATAAGATATATCTGGAAAGCAAAGATATCTTTAATATATTGGAATGCATAAAAAATTTACAGAAAACTCTGCCTTGACGTTGCTACAGCTATGTGCCCTATAAATACAGTATCACTGTATCACTGTCTTCCCGTTCATCATCGATTTGCTCAAGCGGGCACCAGTAACATCTCCATATGTCCTGTCTCATGCAAGTAGAGCCCAAGGGTACCTGCTTGCTCCAGGAACATAAAGAGCCTCAAACCATTCCATCAGGTCATGGGAATGAGGTCTATAATTGTTACTGTAAATACAGTAGTTCTGGTAAAATATTTTGCATAAACCCCATCAAAAAGTGGAAAGCATGTGAGTCATAGCTAATTGCATATGCTGCACTGTGAGTATATTTCTGGTACAAAGGAACGTTTTATTTCACTACATGCTAGTGAGAACTCAATCCACTATTTACTCCTCTAATTTTCTACAAACTAACTTCTGGTTTTATACACTAAAAAAGTTATTTTGTTCCATGAACAATCTACTCCCCCAATACAGACACCACTCTTTATGCAATAACCTCTGTCCTTGCACATCATACCACCATGCCTGTGAGTCAGAAGAATGGGCAACTGGAATATCCCTAGGAATCATCCTTACCTTGAAAAAGCTAACAATAACTAGTGGCTGCAAACCTTGTAAGTAATCCCAAAAAGCATATCTATCCATCAGATACCCCTAAACTGCATCACAAAATGCCTAAGCAATCAGTTACCAGGTCTCCTAACACATGAGGAAGGATGATAGAGGGAGAACCAAAAGGGAAAGACAGCAATCATCACTGATTGGAGTTAGTGTATCTCACTTGGGCAAATTTTGCAAAAATATATATGATCTTGGAAACACATGATTAGATTCTCTGCCAAGAAACTCATAAAGTTTTGAGAGCTCCTTAGCTTCATAGTAAATCTGCCTCTGGACAGCATCAGCCATAATTCTCCCCACAGCCTCTACATGGAATCTTTTGTCATTTTTTCTGTTCCTCAAAATCTCTACTCTTCTTTCAGGGCTTGATAAAATGTCAATAATCTTCTGGTAAGAAACTAACATTTTGGGAAAGTCAATTCTAGGTTTAAATCTTGAATAATAGGTTCTATGTCATTTGTGCATTGCAAATTATTCACTTTTCTGAGTTTCAATTTCCGCATCTGTTGAAAATGGCTAAGAATATGTGCCTTGCTGAGTTGTAATATTTTCGTTGACTTTTTGTCCATTTTCTTGATTTCTCTCCTTCAGAGAAGATGTAAGCTATTTCTTTTCTATTAACATCATTGTATCAAGGGGATCAACACCACCTACATGAGGATAAAGTGAACAATCACTTCTCAAAGATTTGAGGGACAAGCTCTAAAAACTCAGTAATCACTATAACTAATATTGTATTATATTTTAGAAAATCAATGCAAAATTTTGTGATGAACAGAATATCAGCATTTTAAGAAAGACAGGATCCGCATTACAGATTTCCTTTTCTCTTGAGTTCCTTTGGTGCTCACATGAGTATTGGTGAACAAAATATAATGAAAGAAAAAAATAGGTTTATTTTCAGTGACTTACACCTACTCACATAATGTGTATTACATTGTGTTGTAACATTATTTCATTAAGATAAAATCATTCTTTTTAAAACCTAACAAAAAGTCCCACTTGGGACTATGGATTCGATCTAATTTTTTTAAATCTTACAGTGATTTCATACTAAAATTGAAATATTGTCATTATATTACATTTTTTATAAATGCATTTTTTTAACACTTCCAATATTACTTTTTCTAGCATTGAAGCTTTACCAAGAGCCAGGGATACAGCTCACTGGTCCCTGGTAAATTCCTAGAAACAACCGAAGAAAATAAAAACAAATAAAAGCACACAATAGCTTCCCACCTCTTCCTCCTGCAGTCCCTGTACCCAAATGTGTGGGGGGGTTGGGGAAGCTAGACTACACAAGAGATAAATGCAAACATATTATCCTCATTAATATCATATGTATCATATTTTTGTGCTCTTAAAAACGCTTCTTGTTTAGGATAGTTTCAAGAATTTTTTATTCTCTAACTCAATCAATGCTTTTTTTTCTACTCTGAAACTTGAAATTTTACAATTTCTGAAAAATGACTCTTTTTTTCAGTACTTCAGAGTTTTTATGCATCTTTCAGGAATTATACAGACATGCATACATACATACATACATACATACATACATACATTTTTCATTTAAATTATTTAATCAAATTTATTTAACCATTTCTTTCAGAAGCCAGAGTAAAACAATTTTGAATATTCTCCTTGCAGAGGTCTTTATAGGGTCTACTACCCTATGATTCCCAGTGAAAATAGAAACTGTGTATCAATGCCAAGTGGTAAAATTTTTTTTCTACAAGTGAAATTGTTGGGTGGTAGGTACTTGCCATAATAATTTTGATTGAGATTGCCAAATTACCCTCCCTTAAGGTCATACTAAATAACTTCATTCTCATAAGAGAAGTTCCTCCTTCCTCACCCTAAGACAACACAATATATAATCTCATTTTAATTTTTCACAATAAGGTTTTTAATGGTATTTCATTGTATTTTATGAGAGAGGTTGAACATCACTTTACACGTTTAAGACCAGCATTTACTTTCAAGATTGATTACTTAAAAAAGTAAAAGTTTCCTTTAAATTTAACTATATTTTCCCACTCAATTAAAAAAATAAGTAAAACCAAACTACTGAGTTGTAATTTGTAGCATCCGCCATTAAAATAAATAAGTGAAACACTGTACCATCCTACAATATAAAAATAGGGTGGTTGTTGTTTTCAGGAAAAATTCAAAAATTCTTCTTGGGCTTGTGAAAAACTCATATAATTTCACTAAAATTATTAATTAGTAAAATTAGAAATCCCTATAATATATAAATCCGCAAAATATTTAACACTATCATGACAAATAACAAAGTCTATGTACACCAACAAAAAAGGTTTTTCTTTAAAACAATAATTGCAACATTATTCAGTAATGAAAATAATCAAACTTTCGATACTTAGAAATTTTCCCTTCTAGTGAATGCTTGTCTTTGGGGAACTTGTAACATGATTATTGATGATAAATATGCTGTAAATTTTAATACAGTACCCATAAATATCAATTTTACATTGTTCGTGTGGTAACAACTATGTAAATAAATACTATAATTGAATATCAATAGTAATATTTTTCTATGTTCTACGTCTTTTCTGTTGATAACATTCACAGTTAATTAAAAGCATTATGATTCCATCATTGCTGTGGAAGTTAATTTTACTAAGTGAAACTTAGCACTTAAAACATGTTTTCAGTTTGACTGTTTTGATTTTATGGCATTTACTTTGTACTTTGTATCTTAGATTTTTCTGTATAAAACATAATTTTAATTTGGAGTAGGGGGCTAGTAATTCTATTGCCCACCCCAGCCTATAGGCCTCACCCAGAGAAATTACTCTCAAGTTACAAATAAGACATGCCAACTAATCAGTCTGGTCACTAGAGTAAACGATGTCACAGCCAGAGCCCCTGATCCTTTGCAGAGTGACACAAGCTCTTGGAATTGAAAGGAAACCTGCTCCAGGAGCCATTTAATCCAGCTCTCTCTTCCTGCAAGTCTCCACCTGAAATGTCTTAGACAGATGGTTTGTCTTTAAAATTCACCAGGGACAGAGATTCTACAATATTACTCTGGAGCCTTTTCTAATGTTTAATCACTATTACTGTCAGGTCAGTTTAAGCTTTTTCTTACAAGTTTTTCCTCTGAAGACATGGGAACATGCAGAGACAATACCAGTAAACCCTTCCGCAGTGTTATTTTTTTCAGGATTTTATATCTTCCGTCCATTTTAATATCTTTGATTCATTAATCATTTTAATTACTTTTCATTAAACTCTTTCCATTTATGTTTTGTCAACCCTAACCATGCCTACATCATCTATGTCACTTCTCTATCACTTGTTATAATAGGTTCTTCATAATATGATTTCTTAAAATATTTTAAATTCATTCACTGTATACAAGAGTTACAAAGTTTTTTATGATTGAGTTTCAGGCATACGATGTTCCAACACCAATTCCTTCACCAGTGTCTGCTTCCTTCCATCAGTGTCCCCAGTTTCTCTGCAACCACAAAATGATTTTTTTAATTTCAACTATTTTATAGCAAAGAACTACACTTTAGTACCTATTGAATATTTTGTGCCAGAAAATAAAAGATAGACAAATATCTCACTTTATCTGGTAGAATAAATTTAGGATAAACAAATAAAAATGAATCAGGAACATATAATGTGTAAGAATAAGTCATCTTACATTATCTAAACAGCCTTCTTTTGTTCTTTATTTTTTTATATATATATATATTTTAATTTTTTTGCTTTTTTAGGTCACACCTGGCAATGCTCAGGGGTTTCTCCTGGCTCTGCACTCAGGAATCACTCCTGGCGGTGCTCGGGGACCATATGGGATGTCGGGGATTGACCTGCCGTGTGCAAGGTAAACGCCCTACCTACTGGGCTATCGCTCCGCCCCTTAGAAAAACAGTCTTCTACTGTAGTTAAGACCCAACTAAATGCAGTGGTTTGAAACCAACATGAATGGTTTGTAACATCAGAAAGCTCCATAAGACCACTCAAGTACCCCAATTTTTCTGTCGAGTTTCTTTGCCATATCTTAAGTCACTGTCATTAATGGCATAAACTTGGTCACCAGACAGGCCACCCAGCAGAGAAGGCTATCCTAGACCCAGAAGCAACAGACATCACTTCCGTTCCTTTCCATCAAAGAAAGTACAGTCTCATGGCATGCTTAGTGAAGGAGGCAAAAAAATTATTTAACCATGGTCCCAAGAAACAGAAAATGGATTTGGAAAAAACAGGTGAACAGATAGGGTGTTGTTGACACCACTAATGGCTCTCAACATCTGTGGATCTCTTCTGATCTCTTTGCGTGTTTCCACTTCCAGCACGTCACTGTTTCTCCAGCAAATGAGCTGACGACCCTGGGTCTCTTCCCGCTAGTACTGGAAAACACCTAGGAACTTGCTGCCTATCCCAACTCCACCTCACTCCAGTGGGGCTGATGGGAGCTGGATTCTGAAGCTCCAGGACAGAACTTATTTTCCAAAATTTCCAGGCAAGGCCAGGATGAAGTTACTTTCTACCTAAGTTGGCCTGAGATATATTGTTGTCTGATTCTCTACTCTTTTCTGTCCTGACTTCCAGATGCCCTCTCTGATTACCCTAAGGAGCAGTTCACTACCTTAATAAGTAACTTGTACATGAATATTCATCTATTGGTCTGTTTCTAAGAACGCTAATGTAAGGTACAAGGTAGAAAGTTAAAGGTACTGAGTCATTTTGAGTGACCTCACACGTATGATCAAAACAAGTATGGAAGACACCTTGCATCTGCCACTACCATTATGGCCATGGGGGAGGGGCAGGAGGTAGGAGAACATCTTAAATCCTGTGTTCCAAAGCTGGAGTGATAGTACAACAGGTAAGGTGTTTGCCTTGCTCTCAGGCAATCTGGGTTCTATCCCCAGCGTCCTATATGGTCCCCGAGAACCACCAGGAAGAATTCCTAAATGCAGAGCCAGGAGTAACCCCTGAGCAATATCGATTGTGTCCCAGAAACAAAAAAAAATAATAACCCTGCTTCCCTTCCACCCCCTGTGTGTCAACTGCCTCTCACAGGTAGTTCATCCTTAAATGTATTTTTTTGTTTCCCCCCACCCCCTAGGCTCACGTCATAGGCTGACCTATTGTAATAGTAATATCCTCAACCTGTGTGTTTTTTGATGAGTGTCTTCTTCTATATTATCAATTTAAGTTTCATAAAAGTAAAATTTTCCCAGTGGTCCTTTAAAGATAAGTGATGGAGAAGATGAGCTGCAAAGGTGCTCTGAGAGAATTAACATGGGGCCACTTTAGAGCATTGCGGAATGCAGGGCGTCTATTCCAAAGCAACTAAGGCACAAAATCTTTCGCTTTAAAGTGAAGTCTTGCAACAAATAGAGCACACGTTGTTGTTTTTAAACAAGGGTACAGGCTGCTGAGCCATAATGAAGACAGAATAGATGAAGACATAATGGGGCCGGAGCGATAACACAGAGAGGAGTGCATTTGCCTTGCCTTGCACGTGACCGACCTGGATTCGATCCCGCATCGCATATGGTTTCCCCAAGCACAGCCATGAGTAACCCCTGAGCATTGCCAGGTGTGATCCAAAAAAAAAAAAAAAAAAAAGACATAATGAAGAGAGGTAGGATGGAAGCTTCCAAAAGAAACAACTGAGCAAAGACTGATTTAATTTTGACTTTTTTAGTTTGAACCAGCTAGAATTCTCTTCTATGATGACAATGAATAAATTAGCACATAATTTTTGTATTACATTTATATGTTACTATTTAACATATCGTTGATGTGTATAAATTTTAGACTTTTGGGGTATTATTAGAACTATGAAGAATAAAGTATAACCTTCAATAAATACAAAATCGAGGAATATGCATGCTACTTAAAGAAAAATTAACTTACATTAAGATTACCTTTTCCAACTTTTATTCTTTTGGCACCCTGAAATGCCACTGGGATCTTCATGGTTCAGTCTAGTGATGATTATGCATTTGTTTCATAATTATTTGTTTAATGCTGCCATTATAGCTATAACTAAACAGTTCTTCAGTCTCGGTCACCATTGTATCCCAGTCATCAAACAGAATACCTGACACATAATATGTATTCAGAAGGGGGAAAATATGTTGCCAAAAAAATAAATAAATATTTGTCACCCGCACAGCAGAGCCTGGCAAGCTACCCATGTCGTGTTTGATATGCCAAAAACCAGTAACAATTATAGACCTCATTCCCATGACCTGAACAAATTGTTTGGGGCTCTTTGTGTTCTTGGAGCAAGCAGATGCCCTTGGGATACACTAGCATGCGACAGATCATATGGAGATGTTACTGGTGCCCGCTTGAGCAAATCAATGAACAACGGGAAGACAAGTGATACAAGTGATTTGTTGCCTAAAAAAAAGTAATAAATCTATATGCATGGGATAATTTATATTACTCTCTATGAACTCTCCATTTATGTATATAGTAGAGATATATTTCCTACTCTGTAAATTAACCCCCAAAATAATAATACAAGGGATTATTTCCATAGAAAGGCAAACATATTATATCCAGTTGTACGAAACTGATTATTACTCAATGAATAGATCAGTTTCACATATTTGTGTGTTTTAGCTTTATTATTTCCCATATGCATGAGGTTCTTTGAATTGTTCCCTGAACTGGTTTTAATATTCTTAGTTCCTCATAAGTTAGTGCAGCAGAAGACATATTTACTACATGTTCCTTTTGATATTCATCTGAGAGTCCTTTAATAAACAGTGCTTTAACAGCTAAATACTAAATTGTTACATACTTTAGCAATTCCTAAATATTGATGATGGATTATCTACACACATAAAAACTTACTGAGGGTGATCTGAGGAGCCCTGTGCTGAGCCTGGACATGGTAACAAGAACAGGGCTGAGTGTTCTTTGAACACTTACTTAAAGAAGGTTCTTATAGAGTTTACTGAACAATTCAATGACTGAAAACATTGTACATACATATTTTGATTTGTTATCATTATTATCAGTTCATATAAACACAAATTATTATACTGTCATGCATTTTGGGGAAGACTGCTCTAGTATCTTGGGATTAACCTTCTAAGAAAACCATTTCACACAGCTAATAAAGTATCACTTTTTAATACTGTCAGAAGATTCCAAAATATTCCAGCTTGCAGTTAATTTCATTATTTCACTTTCTATTTTCTTTTGTTGTCATTCGGTATCATCTTCAAAACTTTGGAATTGAAGAACCTCCTAAAATTGGGAAAAGAAATGGTTCAAGCTTAGGAATTTCAGCTCCCTACATGTTTTAAAGACAGCAGAAGGTTAGATTCCACGACAATGACTTTTTCCCCAAACAAGTACTGTATCTGCTAGTAAGTTTTGCCCCTCTTGGAAACCAAACTCAGCCACATAGTACGAGAATGCCAGATATACGACAATAAATATTTTTTGGCCTAGTTTCAAAGCTACATAATGCCAGACATAGACATGTAAAAGTAATGGCAAGGACTACAAAGATTATATAAGAAATAAAGTCACAGTTCGTAATTCATATGATTATGTTCAAGAGCAGACTTAGGCAGCTTTTCACATAATAAGATCCACATGTAAAATCATCAGCTTATTTTGCTCCAAGAAAGATACCAAATGTTAAAATGGCTTTTAAAAGTAAATTTTTGTTGAGAGCTTGTAAATGTATTTTTGCAAGCTGAAAGAGAGTAACTGAAATTGAGTTTTGTTTGTTTTTATTTAGATACCCAACTTCTGCTCCCCCCTTCTGTCAGACAGAAAAGCTAAGGAAAAAATGGGGTGGGGGGAATGTAAACTCAAAGATGGGACCAACTTTTAAATATTGTTGTTATAATCTGAATTTTAAAACTGGAGTTTAGAAAGAACACTGTTGCCCTAAAATTAAATAAATTGTGCATTGCACTTAAGGAAAAGATGAAGGAAATATAATTGTCCGATGTTAAGACAGCGATTTGGCTACTGGGTACAGCTTAAAAGGCACAAAGCCAAAGTGACTAAAAAGAGTCCAAAGCAATTCAATGCATCCTCCATTGCAAGGGCCGGGACTGTTTTGAAGTGGGAGCATCTAGCAAGACTGAGCTAGCCGGACTTTTTTTTTTTTTTTTTTTAGAACTAGAGAAATCAAAAAAAATTGTGTTTGTGATGGATTTGATTTCCAGAGATAAAAGCAGCACACTTTTGTGTTTTTCTTCTGTTTAATTTATGGATTAGAAGTGGTCAGCCATCCGGGTGGGCTAATGTAAAAGCAAGACTACTGGGAAATGCTAGAGAAAGAAGCATGGCAGAAACTGTAGACTCTGAGATAAACTGTCAGTCCCTTAGGCAAGATAAGCCAGAACCCCACAGTGCAAGAGCAACTGGCTTCGCTTTCAGGTCTTCATCATCCGCAATGGTGTGCACTACTTTCAAAAAATAACTTCCACCAAGATAGAAAGCAATAATTTAGGAGGTAGACTGCAAGTGTTCACATTTCTAGATTTTATAGTAAGTACAATAAAATGTGAGCACCCCTAGATCTATATTGTATTGATCTTTTTATTTTGTTGTGTAAAATATTTTTAAATGATTCTGCTTTTCAACCCAGTGAAGATATAATGTAGGGTGCTGTGCTCCATCTATCAATGATATTTAAGGAAACAATGATATTTCACAACTACTAATTTTCCTATTTCCAATTTTTGCACGATTTGTAAATTATATCTTAGCAATGATGCGTGTTTGTTCTGAATACTTGTATATCGGTTGACACGATTTTAGAAAGATGTGGGGAATTGGTTACAAATAAACACTTTCCGAGGGGCTTCTGTCCCCATTTACACATGGATCTCTTTAACGGCTATTGAAAGTCTTGATTTAGAACTCTTAATAGCTCGTTTACATTTTGCAAATCTCTACCTTTGAAATAAAAATGCAGTGATCCACCCATCTGCAGACAATTAAGACCAGCAGCCAAGTATAAAAGGGTGGAGAACTTTTAATGGGTGTTTATAGATTGGAAGTACCGACCCCCTTTTAAATGAAAGAGCCCTAAGAAGAAATAGTAAGTGTTAAGGATAACCATGAAATTCATTTAACCCCCAAGCAGAAGATCTGTTATCAAAGAATTGGCAGAACTCTACACCTTCCAACTTAAGGTTTTTAACTTAAGTACTTAGCAAAAGTACTTAGAGAAGAAATGTTTTATTTAGAAGTGCTGCAGTTTTAATTTCTGAGCTGCTTTAGGGTCAAAACACAAGCCCACAGGAAGACCAAGAGTAAGGTATGTGATATAAAAACAAATATTTCCATAAAATCTTTGCCCTAGCAAAAGAGAAATTCTTAGTAGGCTCAAGGTGGGAATTTAGGGAATAGTATTTTTTACAGGAAATACTGGGTAGGCGTTTTATAAAGGGGGTTCTGCATTTGTGAAGGGATAATTTGCCTTAAAATATGTGGGCAACCTGCCTAAATTCTCTAATTGAGTAGTTTGCTCATAACCCCAGGCCATTAGGTGAATGTAAACTGTTACAGGCTTAGTAAGAAAATAGTCCCATTAGGATTTTTGTATTTGTATGTGGTTGTGGGTTAAAGTAACTGTTTCCAAAATCATGGATTAATGAAAAGCTCTTTTTTTCTAAGTTTGGGAAAAACCAGCTTTGAAATGCTCAAACTCAAATTAAGGCAAGGATTCTTTTCTGCGCGTCGTCTTTTACAGTTTAACATTTTTACAAGGTCAAGTCTCAACTATAAGTTCCATTGTAAGTCATCTAGAGAAAATTAGAGATATTTAATTGACTGCTTGTTAATAAAAAAGGAAAACAGCCATATTTCCTTTGATACTGTCCTTCAAATACTTAATTCATGTCCAGAATTCCCCTTCTTGGCAGTCACCAAGGAATTTGACGCAAATGGATATGACTTTTAGAAAATAAGAGAGACTTGTAAAGAGAGTTGAAAATAGCCCTTTGCAGCAGTGCCTACAAACTGTACGCTTTGAAAGGGAAGACAACTCTATGTGCTCTTTCTCACATCCAAGCTGGGCCTCCTCACTCCAAATGGACCTCTTTCGTCTCTTATTCCCTCCCCAGTTGACAGATTTCTAGTAAATCATCTCAGTGTACCACTTACCGAACATAGTTGCTTACACAACCCAGAGGTAAGACAAGGAAAGAACCCTAAAATTATTCCTTCAAAATAATTTATTCAAAGCAAAAGAAATTATAAAATGGAAAGTTTTGACCAAATGCAACAGCTAACTGGATCAGATGCATCACGTATCAGAACCGAAATGATTCATATGTCCTTTCCAGGCCTCTGTGTCCCCCTGAACTTGACTCTGTGGTACTAAATAAGGTTGCAGGTATGAGTAATCGTCATACAGTTTTCAGCATGTCAGTGCCAGCATATACCAGTAGTGGCTCACATTTGAATGTTCCTTATGCAGTAGCCAAAGAGAAAAAGCACTACATATCTTCTTTTTAGCGATTAGATAAGTCAAAATCTACAGTTAGATCCCAGGACCAATCGCTTAACTCCACCTGGGACAGTGCTAGGTGTTTTCACAGGCAGCTTATTTTTTAATTGTTTTACTTTTTTATTTTCCTTGACTGAGGATTTATAATACTGTTAGTGATGGAGGTTCCTGTGTATGTAATTCCAACACCACACACATCATCAGTTTACTCACCTCCTTCTCCAAAGGTCATCAATATCCTTCACTATCACCATAGAAACACACACACACACACACACACACACACACACACACTCACTCACAATCAGTTCTGTGGATCTGTCCTCCAATTACGTTTCCTTTAGCACTTTGTTGTTACCTTAGTATTTTTAAGTCCCACATATTCGAGATATCATTGGGTACCTTTTGCTTTCCTTTCTGACTGACTTCACTAATTTTCATAGGCTATTTAACTTTCTGTTCTAATGGAATGAGAGATAGTACAGGGGTTAATACGATCCACCAACCCTGGGTCAGTCCTAAGTCCTGAGAGCAGAAACTAAGGAAAGCCCTGAGCAGTGCTATGATGTAACGCTAAAAGCAGAAAAACGTTTTATATCTAACTTTTAAACCCATCAGGGGCCGGAGCAATAGGACAGCAGGCAGGACTTTTACCTTGCACTCAGTCGACCTGGGTTCCATCCCCGGCATCCCATATGGTCCCCGAGCACCGCCAGGAGTAATTCCTGAGTGAAGAGCCAGGAGTAACCACTGAGCTTCACCGGGTGTGACACAAAAAGAAAAAAAAATGCATCAGTTATTATTTTCTTTATAAAAAGGTCTCATTTTCAAACACTATAACAGTACAATAATAGCATACATAAATACTTGCTTACAGTTTAGTATACAAAATCAAAAGAATATGATGTGGGAGGAAATGTTTCATTTTACAAAAGAATTTTTTATTATTTTTTTTTATTTTTAAAATTGCAAAGATATACAATTAAAAAGTTCATATTTGGGTTTTGGTCATACAGTGTTCCAGCACCCATCCCGCCACCAGTGCCCATCTTCCACCACCAACGTCCCCGGTTCCCTCCCCCTCCACAAGCCCTCCTCCATGGCAGGTTCTTTATTTCTTTCCCTTTCTCTTTCTCGTTTCCTTACTCTCCAGACTATGGATTACAGAACATACATTAAAGGGTTGCCATGTGTATCTTTTTGCCTCTATTTAATGCTCAGTTCTAGGTTGGCATTAGTACCCTCGACAATTGTTAGCACACTGTTCCATTTTCTGTCTTACCGAGCCTCTGACTCCCAAACGTTTGTGATAATTTCCGCCTTTGACAAGACCTCCTGATATATGTTTCACTTGACCATGGATATTGGTATCATAATATGTACATATATATTTATGTTATGCAAATAAATGCAATCATTCTGTATCTGTCTCTCTCTCCTTCTGGCTAATTTTGCTCAACATAATCTCCATGTCCATCCATTTATAGGCAAATTTTATAACTTCATTTTTCCTAAAAGCTGCATAGTATTCCATTGTGTAGATTTACCAAAGCTTCTTTATCCAGTCACTGATTTTCAGGCACTCTGATTGCTTCCAGATTCTGGCTATTGTGAATAATGCTGCTATGAACATAAAAGTAGGGATGGTGTTTCCGCTGCGTATTTTTGGCTTCCCAGAGTAGATTCCCAGGAGTGATATGGCTGGGGCAAATGGGAGTTCAATTTCTAGTCTTTGGAGGAATGTCCATATTGTTTTCCAGAAAGGCTGTACCAGCCGGCATTCCCACCAACAATGGATGAGTGACCCCTTTTCCCCACATCCACACCAGCACTTGTTCTTGCACTTTTGAATATGTGCCAGTCTCTGTGGTGTAAAGTGGTATCTCATTGTTGTTTTGATTTGCATCTCTCTGATTATTAGTGATGATGAGCATTTTTTCATATGTTTTTTGGCCATACAAATTTCTTCCTTGCTGAAGTTTCTGTTCATTTCTTCTCCCCATTTTTAAATGGGGTTGTTTTCTTCTTGTAAAGTTCTACCAGTGCCTGATATATCCTGGATATTAACCCCTTATCAGATGGGTTTTTGGGTGAATATTCTTTCCCATTCTGTGGACAGCCCTTTGTATCTTAGTCACTGTTTCTTTTGAGGTGCAGAAGGTTTTTAGTTTCATGTAGTCCCATATGTTTATCTTTTCTTCTAGTTGCTTTGCTAGTGATGTTTCACCTTTGAAGATGCCTTTAGCTTCAATGTTGTGGAGGGTTTTCCTATATTTTCTTCAATATACTTTATGGAATCGAGTCTTTAATGCATTTTGAGATCTTTAATGTATTTTGAACTGATTTTTGTGCATGGTGTTAAACACAGGTCCAAATTCATTTTTTTACATGAAGCTGCCCAGTTTTCCCAACACCACTTGTTGAAGAGGCTTTCCTTACTCCATTTTAGACTCTTTGCACCTTTATTAAAGATTAAATGATCATATGTTTGAGGTTGGGTGTCAGGATACTCAATTCTATTACATAAGTCCACAGGTCTGTTTTTATTCCAATACCATGCTGTTTTAATTACTACTGCCTTGTAGTACAGTTTGAAGTTTGGAAAGGTGATGCCTCCCATCTTCTTTTTCCCACGGATTGCTTTAGCTATCTTTGGGGGTTTATTGTTCCATTCAAATTTCAGGAGTGTTTGCTCAATTTCTTTGAAGAATGTCATTGGTATCCTTATAGGGACTGCATTGAATCTGTACAGAGTTCTAGGGAGTATTACCATTTTGAAAATGTGGATTCTCCCTATCCATGAGCAGGTAATATGTTTCCATTTCCTTGTGTCCTCTTTTATCTCTTGGAGCAGTGCCTTGTAGTTTTTCTTTGTACAGGTCCTTTACACACTTGGGTAAGTTGATTCCTAGATATTTGATTTTCTGTGACACAATTGTGAATGGAATTGTTTCCTTAATATCCCTTTCTTCTCTTTCGTTATTTGTATATAGAAAAGCCACCAACGTTTGGGTGTTGATTTTGTATCCTGCCACACTACTATATGTGTCTATTGTTTCTAGGAGTTTTTTGGTAGAGAGTTTAGGGTTCTCTAGGTATAATATCATGTCATCTGCAAATGATGATAGCTTGACTTCTTCCTTGCCTATCTGGATGCCCTTGATGTCCTTTTTCTTCTCTGATTGCTATCGCAAGTACTTCCAGTACTATATTGAATAAAAGAGGTGAGAGTGGGCAACCTTGTCTTGTCCCTGATCTCAGGGGGAACGCTTTCAACTTTTCCCCATTTAGAATGATGCTCGCTGTGGGCTTTTGGTAGATGGCTGTAACTATCTTGAGGAAAGTCCCTTCAATTCCCATTTTCTGGAGGGTTTTAATCATGAACGGGTGCTGGATCTTGTCAAATGCTTTCTCTGCGTCTATTGATAGGATCATATGGCTTTTATTTTTTCTTTTATTGATATGATGAATTATGTTGATTGACTTGCAATCTGTAGTTTTCTTTCTTTGTGTTGTCTCTCCCTGCTTTGGGTATCAGGGTGATATGTGCCTCGAGGAAGCTGTTTGGGAGTATTTCTGTTTCATCTATTTCCTGGAAGAGCTTGAAAAGGACTGGCAGTAGGTCCTCCTTAAAGGTTTGGTAGAGTTCACTAGTGAATCCGTCTGGACCTGGGCTTTTGTGTTTGGGAAGACTTTTAATTACTGTTTCTATTTCCTCAATGGTGATAGGCTTATTCAGGTATTGGAGGTCTTCTTGTTTCAGCCGTGGGAGGTTATAGGACTTCAAGAATTGATCCATTTCTTCTAGATTCTCATGTTTCACGGCATACAGGCTCTCAAAGTAATCTCTGATGATCTTTTGGATTTCTGTGGTTTCTGTTGTGATGTCACTCTTTTTATTTCTGATTCTGTTTATTTGGGTTCTCTCTTTCCCTGTCCTTACAAGTCTTGCCAATGGTTTGTCAATCTTGTTTGTTTTTTCAAAAAACCAGCTCTTGGTTTCATTAATCTTTTGGATTGTTTTTTTTGGTTTCCAACTTATTGATTTCCTCTCTAAGTTTTATTATTTCCTTTTTTCTGCCTGGGTTGGGCTCCTTTTGTTGGTCTGTTTCTAATGTCTTCAGCTATGTAGTCAGGTTATTTATGTGGGCCCTTTCTTGTTTCCTGATGAATGCTTGCAGAGCTATAAACTTCCCTCTTAACACGGCTTTTGCCGTGTCCCACAAGTTCTTATAGTTGGTGTCTTCATTTTCATTTGTTTCCAGAAATCTTTGGATTTCCTGTTTTATTTCTTCTATGACCCATTTGTTGTTCAGGAGTGAGCTGTTCAGTTTCCAGGTGTTTGGTTTGACTCCCTGTTTCTGTGTACGGCTAACTTCCATTTTCAGTTCATCATGGTCTGAAAAGATAGCTGACACAATTTCTATCTTTTTTATTTTATGGAGGTACGCTTTGTGGCTCAGCATGTGGTCTATCTTGGAGAATGTTCCATGTGCACTAGAGAAAAATATGTATTCAGCTTTTTGGCATGAAAAGCCCTATATATATCCACTAGCTCTCTTTCTTCCATTTCTTCCTCCAGGGCCAATATTTCCTTGGTGAGTTTCAGTCTTGTTGATCTATCCATCGTTGATAGAGCAGTGTTGAAGTCTCCAACTATTATTGTGTTACTGTTAATGTCTTCTTTGAGGTCTCTTAGCAGTTGTTTTATGTATTTTGCTGGCCCCTCATTGGGTGCATATATGTTTATTAGTGTGATTTCTTCCTGCTGTACATACCCCTTAATTAATAAGAAATGGCCTTCATTGTACCTTCTAACCTTTATCAGCCTGAAGTCTATATTATCTGATACTAATATGGCCACACCAGCCTTTTTGGAGGAGTTGTTTGCATGGAGAATGGTCTTCCAACCTTTGACTTTGAGTCTGTGTTTGTTCTGATTATTCAGATGTGTTTCTTGTAGGCAGAAGAATGTTGGGTTCAATTTTTAATCCATTTTGTCACTCTATGTCTCTTAATTGGTGCATTTAGACCATTGACATTGAGAGAGATTATTGGCATCGGATTTTGTGCCATCTTTCTGTTTGTGCTTGTTGTGCTTATGGGCTTGGTCGTATTACAGTAGACCCTTCAGTCCTTCTTTTAAAGTTGGTTTTGAGTCCATGAAGTTCCTGAGTTGTTGCTTATCCATGAAGTTGTGTATCTTTCCTTCATATCTGAATGTGAGTCTGGCCGGGTAAAGAATTCTTGGTGAGGCCTGCAGTTCATTTAGCCTTTTCACAATATCCCACCATTGTTTTCGGGCTCGGAGTGTTTCATCTGAGAAGTCTGCTATAAATCTTAGAGATGTTCCTCTGTATGTGATTTCCTTCTTTGATCTTGCTGCTTTCAGTGTTCTATCTCTATCTATAGTTTTTGTCTTTTTTTTTTTTTTTTTTTTTGGGTCACACCCCGCAATGCTCAGGGGTTTCTCCTGGCTCTACACTCAGGAATTACTCCTGGCGGTGCTCGGGGGACCATATGGGATGCCAGGGATCGAACCGGGCCGGCATGGGCCGGCCACCGTGCAAAGGAAATGCCCTACCGCTGGGCTATCGCTCTGGCCCCAGTTTTTTGTCATTTTTATTAAGATGTGTCTTGGAGTATTCTTGTTGGGGTTTCTTTTAGCTGGTATCCTACAGGCCTCCTGGATCTTGAGCAAGCGTTCTTTAGTTCCAGGAACTTCTCAGCAATTATGGCTTTGACAGTTTCTTCTTCATCAGGATTTTCTTCTTGCCTTTCTGGGACCCCAATGATCCCTATGTTGTTTTTTCTGGCTTCATCCCGATTATCTCTTGTTGTCTGTTCGGTAATTGTGAGTCTTTTTTTCTATCTTCTGGTGTTGTGTAGAGAATCTTTGGAACTCATCTTCGAGATCACTAATTCTTTCTTCAGTAGCTATTATTCTGCTATGATGGCCTTCCACTGTGTTTTTCATTTCATTTATCTCATTTTTAATATCTGTCATTTCCGTTTGCATTTTCCTCACTTCTTCTCTCATGTCCTCTTTTATTTTATTGATTTTGCATTCCATTGCTTCTTTGAATTCCTTATGAATCCTCAACAATTCTTTCCGAAATTCCTTATCAGAGATGTTATACAACTCATTGGTATTGCTTGGCTCATCTGAACTAGTGACTTCACTCACAGAGCTTGATGGAATTTTGCGTTGCTTTACCATTATGACTATTGTAGGTTGCAAATGTGGGTTTTTGGGTGACTAGATAGTGCAGTTAGTAGGTGTCTGGTCTGTTTGCAGAGTTTGGGTGGGTGGCAAGGATGTAGGAACCAAGGTTCACTGGTACCTCATGCAAGATAGGTAGTAAGAGGGTCGGCGCGCATGGCGTCCGCGCGGTTTTGAGTTTTGGGATGTTCCCAGAAGCACAGGGCCCAAGGGGTCTGGGTGAAACCAAGGCAGTTTGCCTTGGTTCCCGTTGATGGAGTTTCCACTCTCCCCTGGGGCAGCTTGGGTCCGCGGAGAAGCAGGGATCACACACACACACACACCTGTGGGGGAGATT
>JAJIBD010003970.1:0-68427 GCA_021461705.1 Cryptotis parvus
CACCATAAGACCAAGATGACCGCCCTCGACGCCCTGATGGATCTATCCCATCTTCCAGAAAGGCAATGGAGAAGATTATCCAGGACTTCTACTCAAATCTCTTTGATAGCCACATCCACCTGCCCACACGCCAAATTCCACAGGATGGATATGTCATTCCCAATGTTCTCCCTTCTGAAATCTGACATGCCATCTCGCCGGTAAAGAAGGGTACAGCACCAGGCTCAGACAAAGTCAGACCTGAACACCTGAAGAATCTGCCATCGGTACTCATCAATACACTAGCTCGGCTCTTCACACGCTACCTGTCTGAATGCAAGGTGCCCTCCCAATGGAAAACCAGCAGGACAGTTCTACTGTTCAAGAATGGAGACATTCACGACATCAGCAACTATCGCCCCATCTGCCTGTTGTCTGTCATCTACAAGCTGTTTACACGAGTCATCCTGAACAGGATTAGCAGAACACTAGATGAAGGACAACCATGCGAGCAAGCAGGCTTCCGGAAAGGATTCAGCACAATCAACCATATCCACACAGTAACCAAGCTCATTGAGGTTTGTAGGGAGTACAAGATGCCGCTCTGTCTCACGTTCATTGATTTACAGAAAGCCTTTGATTCTGTGGAGACTGAAGCTGTCATCGAAGCCCCATAACCAAACAGGGCGTTCAAACCCAATACATCAAGATCCTTCGTGAGCTGTATTACGGATTCACCACCAGGATCTCACCATTCTACAAAGAAGTGATCATTGATGTCAAAAGAGGGGTTCGACAGGGTGATACCATTTCACCAAAACTCTTCAGCGCCACCCTGAGAACATCATGCAACAATTAGAATGGGAAGGAATGGGAGTGAAGATAAATGGTAGGCAACTACACCACCTCGCGTCGCTGATGACATCGCTCTAATAACACCAAACATTAGCCAAGCGGCACAAATGCTGGCTGACTTTGACCGAGAATGTGGAAAGATAGGTCTACAGCTGAATCTGAAGAAAACTATGTTCATGAAAAATGAACTAGTTCCTGAGGCCCCATTCACTCTCAATGGAACAAACATCTCTGAATGCAACAGTTATGTGTACCTAGGTCGAGAAGTCAACATGATGAACGACCTAAAACCTGAGCTGCGCAGGAGGAAGAGAGCCGGCATGGAATGCCTTCAAAGGCATTGAAGAAATAGCTAAAAGGACAAAGAACCTCTGGACCCGGGCACATCTCTTCGACTCCACTGTTCTCCCTGCATTAACATACTCCTCAGAGACCTGGGCCCTACGAAAGCAGGATGAGAATGCTGTTCGGGCCCCCAGAGAGAGGAATTGAAAGAGCTATGCTTGGAATATCACGTTTCACTCAAGTGAGTGAAGGAATCCAGAGTTCTGACCTCCATCGCTATTCCAGAATCAGGGACGCTGTCTCGTTTGCCAAGGCTTCGAAAATCAGATGGGCTGGACATGTAATGTGATTTGGAGACCACTGCTGGACTAGAGCTGTTACCGACTGGATCCCACGGGATGTCAAAAGATCACGTGGCAGTCCACCTACAAGATGGTCAGACTTCCTTGTTAAGACCCTGAAGGAACGGTTTGAGGCTCTTCATATTCCTGAATCAACCAGATGCCATTGGGCCACATTGGCACGTGATAGGGTCCAATGGAAATGTTACTGGCGCCCGCCGAGCAAATCGATGAATAACGGGATTCAAGTGATCAAGTGAAGTGATCATTCCCGTGACCTAATATAATTGTTTGAGGCTCTTTATGTTCCTGGAGCCAGCGGATGCCTTTGGGTTCTACTAGCATGAGACAAGGCATATGGAGATATTACTGGTGCCCACTCTAGCAAATAGATGATTAACGGGAAGATAGTGATAGTGAATCGCATAATTCTCCCATGGATAGCTAAAGCAATCCTTGGGAAAAAGAAGATGGGAGGCATCCCCTTTCCCAACTTCAAATTCTACTACAAAGCAGTGGTAATTAAAGCGGTATGGTATTGGAATAAGAACAGACCTGTGGACCTATGGAATAGAGTTGAGTATCCTGACGACCAGCCTCAATGCATAACTCAAACTAGGCATGTCCACCCCACAAGGTTCTTTGTTTGGTCCACTGTGCACCAGGGCAATTTTTTAAGTGCTCTTTATCAAAAAGTTTGAGGCTCTACAGGCTTGTCTTGAGGTCAAACAAGCTAGTTTGACCATCATTTGATCTTTTGTAGAGCTGAGTTCCCTAAGGGAGGTCCCATATCACGGCCAGGGTGGTTCTCTTCTTTTTTTAGAGAAATTGTTATTATACCACTGTGAGATATACAATTACAAAGCTGTTCATGTTCGAATTTCAGTCATACAGTGTTCCAGCACCCATCCCTCCACCAGTGCCCATTTCCCACCACCAGTGTCCCCAATTCCCTCCCCCTCCCCCCAGCCTGCCTCTATGGCAGACCACTTGACTCTCTCTCTCTCTCTCTCTCTCTCTCTTCCTTCTCTTACACATTGTGGCTTGCAATACATACATTTAAAGATTATCATGTATATCCCTTTGCCTACATTCAATGCTCAGTTCTAGGCTGATATCATCACTTCCAACAATTCTTAGCACACTGTTCCTTTTCTCTGTCTTACCTAACCTCTGACTCCCACACAATTGGGGTAGATTCCACACACTGACAAGATCTCCTGATCCATGTTTTGCTGGGCCTTTGATGTTGGTATCATGGACCTTGGATGTTGGTATCATGGGCCTTGAATATTGGTATCATGGGCCTTGGATGTTGGTATCATGGGCCTTGGGTATTGGTATCATGGGCCTTGGATATTGGTGTCATGATATTTTTTTAATATCCAGCACCAGGGGTCGGCGGGATTGGGGATTGGACACGACGGCCCACTCAGGAAGCTGCTTGGTGGAGCCTCCCTAGAGGCCGCCATCCCCTCTCCCCCCCCCCCACATGCTTGTTCCCACGGTGCCTGCAGGCAAGACTAACAAAAGAACTGGTATTGGAACTGGAGCAATAGTCCAGAGGGGAGGGTGTTTGCCTTGCACGGGACCAACCTGGGTTCCATCCCTGGCATCCCATAGGGTCCCCCCGAGCACCACCAGGACTAATTTCTGAGCATAAAGCTAGGAGAACCCTTGAGCATAGCAGGCCCCCAAAAAGTTTTTGGGGTACCCGTTGGAGTACCCGCATGGCAGAGCCTGGCAAGCTACCCGTGTCGTATTTGATATGCCAAATACCAGTAATAATGATAGACCTCATTCCCATGACCTGATGAATGGTTTGAGGCTCTTTATGTTCCTGGAGCAAGCAGGTGCCCTTGGGCTCTACTTGCATGAGACAGGACATATGGAGACGTTACTGGTGCCCGCTCGAGCAAATCGATGATGAACGGGAAGACAGTGATACAGTGATCCAGCACCAGCGCTCACTCACCTGTACCAGCTAATACACCAGCGCTCACTCACCTGCACCAGCTAATACACCAGTGCTCGCTTACCTGCACCAGCTAATGCAGAGCGCTCAGCCACCCTCATCAGCGAATGCACCAGTGCTCCGTGTTGACAGTTCACGGTGTGTGGGGCGGCAGAAGGAACTTACCCCTGACCCGCATCCCCACCAGGGCAGCTCAGGGGCCTTGTGTGCCCGACTCCGGACCACAAGCACGGGGCCGTTCCTGGAGGTGCTTTATTGGGCATCCGTTCAGTGTGAGTCCAGCTGGGCAGGGCGGGAAGGCTACCGCCGGCAGCAGTGCTTGAGACGGGCCTTGCAGGGCGCGGGGCAGGAGATGACGCACCCGTGCGTCTTCTCTCAGCCTTGCAGGCCCCGCCCCATCTTGACACAGTCTGACTGTCTCCGCTTCTTATCGTACCCTTTGCCAGAGGGAGGGAAAAGACAGAAAGGCAGGTTTCACCCAGCTCTCAGCGCAGCCGCACCTGCCTGGCCACAGCTGGAGCGCTGGCCACAACTCCCAAAGCTTGGACACTTTTTTATTTACTAGTTGTTGGGAAAAATGTTCAGAAGAAAAATATCTGACCTCCAGGATAATTCCGGACAATTCGATTTGAGTTGGAATGTCAGTGCACCACGAACCTCTGGAAATGTCACAGACAGCTAGAGGGACTGTCTCCCGGACACTATCTGGCACTGTCCTTGTCACAGACAGCGAGAGGGACTGTCTCCCCGACACTATCTGGCACTGTCCTTGTCACAGACAGCGAGGAGGGACTGACCCCCCAACCACTACCCGGCCCTGTCCTACAGAGCATGTTGAGCCTGGGATAAGTCCTCAACTAGGTCAGAGGCAGCAGTAGTGTAGCCGGCCATACTCTCCAGGGACGACATCTGCTTTGCATGGAGTGTGAACTGGGCAGTGTGTGGGGTGGACAGAGCTGGCTCCCGTCTGCCCCTGCTCCATGCCGTGGAACTGTCCCCTCCACTGCGACCTTTTTTTCTCTTTATGGGTCACACCTGGCGATGCTCAGCGGTTCCTCCTGGCTCTGCACTCAGGAATTACTCTTGGCGGTGCTCAGGGAACCCCATGGGATGCTGGGATAGAACCCAGGTCTGTGGTGTGCAAGGCAAACGCCCTCCCCACTGGACTAATGCTCCGGCCCCACGTGACGTCTTAAATGCCACAACTCTGAGCACTCTGGGCTCGCAGCTGGGAGGAAAGTGATCAAGGTCAGAAGGTTAATGACAACAATCTAGAAAGCAGCGAAGGAGTAGAGAGAAGTTGGGAGATGTGGAAGAGGCAGGAGAGCGAAGGAAAAGGCCCAAGAGCAACACGGAGTGGGGTCTGCACAGGGCTCTGAGGTCCGCCTGCCTGGGGGTGTCCAAACGGGGGCTGCCTCCTGGATTTGCCTTTGGGTCCCACAGATCCGCTAAGTTTCAGAGAAAAATGGAGAAGTAATGATCTGTGTGCGAAAAGCAAGACATAAAGAGTTTGTGTGTGTGTGGTCTACATGCTCATAAATGGAGTCCTGTGTGCATGCAAAAGACAAGGTAAATATACTTAATAGTAGCTATTATACTACGAAATGGGAATGTACTTCTAGGATGTAATAATTAATATTCACAATTACATAATTGATGGCTATTATATGAATTTGTATATTGAAGTCTACCTGTCTTTCTGCCTTTCTGTCTCTGTCTGTCTTTATCTGTGTCAATCCCCTATCTCTGATCTCTCTGTCTCTATCTCTGTCTCTGTCTCTCTAACTCTATCTCTCTGTCTCTGTGTCCCTGTCTTTTCTATATCTATGTCTCTGCCTATCTGTCTCTGTCTGTCTCTGTTTTTCTTTCTGTCTCTATCTCTGTCTCTGTCTCTGTCTGTCTGTCTCTTTCTGTCTCTCTCTGTCTCTGTCTCTGTCTGTCTCTCCATTTGTCTCCATCCCACAAGCCCTTTTGCCCAAGTGTCTGTTCTTGGCTATATGTTGGATTTTCCCATCCCATGGTCCGGGCCACGAGTCTGACTTAGCCGCTAGATTATGCTTGAATCCAACTCCCAGGGCCGAGCCCCTGATTACCAACGGGCGACTGTGGGGTGAAGCCAGCAGCAGCATTTGGGTGTGGCTGCTCCATCAGCTGCTTCTGGGGCGTGACCATGGCCAGAGGCCCCATGGTCCCTCAATCAGCACCAGGAGCAGAAGCACCTTCCAAGGGGTCTCAGGCGGCCACCGCCTCTTGAGCGCCCCCTGGCTGGCATAAGGTGCCAGGCCAGGTGCAAGACACCCAGTTAACTTGGGCTTCAAGCCAACATTAATGGTCCTTTAAGTCAGTTCAAAACCCTGCATGCGACATACTTCAACAACAACTCTGGCTGTGCAGAGTGCAGGGAGAGCAGAGAGCCAGCCCGAGGGACCTAGCCCCGCTTTCCCTGCGCACAGCTCGTGTGCGTCTCAAGTCCTTCCTCCCCCCGTCTCCTGCGCGATCGGCTGGGAAGCACTGCATAAGCAACGCGAGGAGCCCAGGTGTGTGTGCAGCGGCCGCAGGTACTTAGTTAGTCGCCGTCACACCTGCTCTTGCTCCCTCCGATAAGTGATTTTTTGTCTTTCTTTCCCTTCCCTCCTTCCTCTCTCCCCTCCCTCCCTCCCTCCCTCCCTTCCTCCCTTCCTCCCTTCCTTCCTTCCTCCCTCCCTCCCTCCCTCCCTTCCTCTCCTCCCTTCCTTCCCTTCCTTCCTTCCTTCCTTCCTTCCTTCCTTCCTTCCTTCCTTCCTTCCTTCCTTCCTTCCCTTCCTTCCTTCCTTCCTTCCTTCCTTCCTTCCTTCCTTCCTTCCTCCTCCTCTCCCTCCTTCTCCCTTCCTTCCTTCCTTCCTTCCTCCCTCCCTCCCCTCCCTCCCTTCCTCCCTCCCTTCCTCCCTCCCTCCCTCCCTTCCTCCCTTCCTCCCTCCCTCCCTCCCTCCCTTCCTTCCTTCCTTCCTCCCTCCCTCCCTCCCTTCCTCCCTCCCACCCTCCATTTGGGTCACACCTGACAGTGTTCAGGACTTGCACCTGGCTCTGTGCTCAGGGTTCACTCTTGACAGGGTTTAAGAGACCAAATGGGGTGTTGGGGTTCGAACCAGTCTCAGCCACAGGCCAGGCAAGTGATTTTTTGGCTGTGTTATAGCTCCAGCTTCCACGAAAGCCATTAAAACTCACAGCAAATGTGAGCACAAGGATTTGCTATGTGTTAAATTACCCACTAGCTAAGGACACTTACTCCGTAGTTACACAGATGGAGTCAGTTTGGCTTCAGGCTTCAGGCCGACACCCCCTTCCCTCACCAGCTGGGGCCTCAGCTCACCTGACTTCAGGCCAACACCCGTCCCCCGCGGCTCACCTGATGCTGTCTGGAGTGAGACATACGAGGAGGAAAGCGAGGAGGAACAGTAGCCTCATGATGGAGAGTGAATTTTTGGGGTTCTGGAGAACTGGCGGCTTCTGGTGGTGTCCTCAGTTCCTGCCAACAGAAACATGAGCTGGGAAGTTAGAGTTAGAAAAAGCTTCTGTCCCGGAGCGCCAGCTAGCGGTCAGGGTCAGCTGAGGACGTGGTTGCAGGTGAGCGACTTTGTCCCAGGGCAAAACCCCCCAAAAAAGGAAAAACATGTGTCTGAGATTCCTCCTGCCAGTGGGGAAGCGCTTCCTGGTCAGGCTGTTGCCAATGAGCTGACCTCACTCGGCCAGTGATCCTGAGGATCGACATCCTTTTGGGGGTGGGGAGAAACCATTGAAAAGCTGCTTTTGAGAAACACTCATTCCCTGCCAGTGGCACAGCCTCCATACCAGGCAGCTCTCTTTCTGCTGAGTCTGCAAAGAATATTTAACCTTTTATCCGAACAAGATCGCGGCGGGGGCTCCGAGGAAGCTTGTCCCAGCATCAGCCCCTCTGCCGGGGTCCTGTTCTCTGATCCCGACCCCTGAGGTTCCGTGCTTCACGATGCGGGTCTGCCCCGCTCTCCCGACTTCCCTCAGGCCTGCTGCTCTGGCCTCCGCCAAGGGCAAACAGTCTGTTTACTTCAGGGGATACAAAGAGAATCCTCCTCTTTAGAAAAGAGCAAAGGGATCCCTCCATAGAAACCTTTCTCTCTGAATTTTTGGCAGCCCTTATAAAGAGAATTCCATTATTGTAGGCAAGGATTTATCAGGACAAATTGGGGCCCGGCGCCTGCCTGGGTGAGGGGTTGGAGACAGGAGCATCTTCCAAGTGTCACGCGCAGTCAACGGCGGGCGGGATCCACAGACACGGAAAGGCTCTGATGCAGCCACACACTCGCCTCTGATCAGCCGACGCGCCCTCCACACCTGCTCTCTGTCTGTCTGTCTCTCCCTCTCTCTTGCTCTCCTTCCCTCCCTCTCTCGCTCTCTGTCTGTCTGTCTGTCTGTCTCTCTGTCTGTCTGTCTCTGTCTGTCTGTCTGTCTCTCGTTCATGTACAACCTCCCCAGCCCGGACCGACTAACACCTCAGGGCCTCTGCTGTTGCTGGGGCAGCTCCAGGCAGAGGGAGGAAATGCCACTGAGATGAAGGACTTGCTGGAGTCCCAATAGTCGGGGAGGACAGGGAGGACTCGGGAGACACAGGAAGCTGGAAGGGAGGACGAAAGGAAGAGGAGGACCCCGCATGCATGGCCGCCTTCCCTCCTGATGGGGAGACAGCAGTCAGCCAGCCGGGCCCTGAGCTGTGTCTGGGACTGCGGGGCCCAGCTGGGCCCTGAGCTATGTCGGGGACTGCAGGGGCCAGCTGGACCCTGAGCTATGTCGGGGACTGCAGCAGGAAGCCTGTGTGAGGCTCCGTTCCGCCCCCTCAGATCTCAAACAAGCCCTGGGGCCTCCAGGTGGGTGTCGGCGTGTCCCCAGACCTTGTCTTGGCAGAGGTGCAGGGAGAGAGCAGACCCCCCCACGCACACACACACACTCAGAGGTGCTGTCCTGGGTCACGGGGGTCTGGAGGAGGGAAAGGTTTCGCCATTGCCAGGCCCCAGATATTTCATCTCTTCCGTGGAGGGCTGGGATGACCCTTTCGGCAGAAACGTTTCCGTTTTTAATTTGCATTTTGGGGTTTTGGGCCAGAGCAGTGCTCCGGTCTTTCTCCAGGCTCTGTGCTCAGAAGTCAGTCCCGGGGCTCGGGGGCATAGTGAAGTCTGGGAACAAACCCAGCTCGGCACCATGAAGGCAAAGGCCCTCTGGGCTGGGCTATTTCTCTGGCCCCAAACATGGACGTGTCCAAGCTGAACGAGGCGGATTGCATCTTCCTGAAGCCCGGAGCTGGATCCTGGCAGGGAAAGTTAACTTTGGTCTTATGGAAGAGCCGGAGTCCCATGTGTGGCACCTGGTTCCCCACTGAATCCCACTGAATGGGGCTTTAGGCTCCTGCCTTGCACACATTGGATCCAGGTTTGATCCTGGCTCCTTGAGTACTGCCGGGAGCGACCCCTGAGCAAGAGCAGGAGTAAGCGTTGAGCACTGCGGGGATGGCCCCGATCGGATGGAAAGTCATCTTCACTTCCATGGATGCTGGGATGCTTCCACGGCTCCAGCCCAGTGAACCCTTGGATAATGGAGACGGCAGCGGCAGGGAAGCAAACGCTGAGTGTTTCCGCCCGCTAGGCCTCACCGGCTCTCTGTACCTATCCCGGAACTCGTACCCCTTGGGGTCCCCGGACCTACCTTCTCTGGGTTCCTTCACCCCGAGAGCTGCTACAGTGGAGGGAAGGCCCGTCATTGCCCAGCCCTTGTGCCTGTGACCACACAATCAGGGAAGTGGGGCCCGGGGCATTGTTACCCCTGCTGACAGGATTCATTCCTGAGGCCAGACCGGGCCAGCCAGCCTCCGTGGTCTCAACCTCCCCCACCGGCACAGGGGAGAAAGTGGAGCCGGCTGGACCCTCCTTCCGTCTACAGCTTTTGCCAAAGAACCGACCAGACAAGAGGAAATCAGGGCAGGGCGAGGGAGGCCGGGAAGAGACTTTAGATTCAGTTTCTGTGGATCCAGCAGAGAATGGACAAGACAGGCCGGGCTAGATGGGAGGGAAACGGCCACGGGGCAGAGATGAGAGCAGTCTGGGCCAGCGGGATGCTGTCTTCTGCCGCCCGTCAGAATGGCCCAACACAGACCCCACAGCCCCTGGGAATCCAGAGCTCTTGCTTCTGAGTTTGGCTGGAACCTCTCAGGAGGCCCTTTGGGGTCACTGCGGCTTTCCCCAAGGGCCAAGTGACCCCAGCTGTCTAGGGCTGAACTTGCTGAGGTGGGGCCAAGCTGAGTCTCGGCAGAGGCTGACACCTTCGTGGTGGGGCCCTTCGTTTCTGAGCTCTCCTTGCTTTAGCCGGCAAGCGTGGGCCCGGGAGCAGCCTCCTGGGAAGCCACGTGGCACTGAGTGAGCTGCTGACGGGATCAGGCTGCGTGAAGGGCGGCCTTCACACACACACAACAGCCGTGTCAGGGCGAGCAGTGCCGTGTGCTGGCCGCAGTCCTTGTCACAGGTCACGCTGGGGTCTCAGGACCGTCAAGGTACCTCCTCAGGCCCCCTACCCCCACGACAAGTTCTCACAACCCGGCTCCCCCTCCAAGCCCTCTTACACTGCTCGACAGCTCATGGCTGCTCTCTGGGCGCCTGGGCGGTCTCTCCCGGAGCCTCGCTCGCCTCTTCCTACTCATCCTCCTGAGAGCAGGTGCTGGAAGCAGGCCCCCTTCTCCGCCCCACCCCCTCCTTGTGTGACTTGTGACCCCCAGCTTGTCCCCTGTGTCCGAGTACAATCTGCTCCCAGACCACCGTGTGGTGACATCACAGCTGTTTCTTCATGGCATAGGCCGAGTGTAGGTCGCCCCTGCACCCCCAGCACTGCCTGGAGGGACTCAGAACCCTTATGCCAAGGTGGCATGTTGGGGTGCGGACTCAGGTCCTCCAGGGTGCAGGGGAGCATGGGGGCTCGGGGCAGGGGCTCTGTCTCCTGCCTTGCTGCTGGGGCGGCCCTGGAGGGCTTGGACTGGGGCGTGCAGGGAAGCCAGAGACGAGTCTGCCTGGTTCTCAGGGGCTGGCCGGGGGGCTGCAGGGCCTGCTCCTGCTTGTCCCACCCAGACCCACGGGAGTGACCCACAGGGAGGCTGTCTGCACGAGTCATGGCACAGCCTCCTTCCTGGGCCAGACCGAGCAGGAGGCAGCAGGGTGGAGCCACCCAGGGAGGGTCTGAGTGTCCCCTAGCCACTCACGGCACCGGGACATGAGGACCGCGCCACCTTCCCCCTTTCAGAGGCCGCTCGCTCCTGTTGGTCCCTGGCCAGCACTGATCGGGGCAGAAGCTTCTCCCTGCTTCCCTGCATGGCTCGTGCTGGGGCGGGAGAGCCCACCGTAGAGAGGGAGGGCAGAGTGACAGACCCCGAAGGCCGAGCTTGCTGTCCACTCCAGGCTGGTCAGGCCCACTGGGCCTTCTCCCAGGCATAAGTGGCCTTAGGGACCCAGGCGCTGGGTGTGTGGAGGCCGAAGGGCGATACTGGCCCTTGGGCCCTTGGGAAAGCCGCTGCGAATCCCCAGGGCCTCCTGAGAGGTTCCAGCCGAACTCAGAAGCAAGAGCTCTAGCGACAGAAGCCAGCCACGGCCCAGGGGCTTGGCCCAGGAGCATCCTGCTGGCCCACACTGCTCTCGCCTCTGCCCTGTGGTGGTTTCCTTCCCATCCAGGAAGGAAACCATTGCCCATTCTCTGCTGAATCCACAGAAACCGAATCTAAAGTCCCCTCCGGCCTCGTTCACTCTGCCCTGATTTCCTCTTGTCTGCTCGGTTCTTTGGCAAAAGCTGTAGACGGAAGGAGGGTCCAGCCTGCTCCACTTTCTCCCCTGTGCAGGCCACTTCCACAAAGGACAGTCAATCTGGGCATGCTGGACCTACCTGACCCGGAGGGAGAGGGGCGGGGAGGGCCTGCAAGAGTGGCCCCTCTCCAGAGAGGGAGAGAGAGGACAGCAGAGAGGGAGAGAGAGGAGAGCAGAGAGGGAGAGAGAGGAGAGCAGAGAGGGAGAGAGAGGGCACCAGAGAGGGCACCAGAGAGGGCCTGGGCTCTGTTTACAAATCCCATCCCCTAGGCATCCCTTTCTGATGGGCTAATTGGCTAAAGTGACCTGGCGTCCTCCACCAGCTCCGGCTGTATCACAGTGACCTGGCGTCTTCCACCTTAGCTCGGCTGTATCACAGTGACCTGGCATCCTCCACCAGCCCGGCTGTATCACAGTGACCTGGCGTCCTCCACCAGCTCCGGCTGTATTACAGTGACCTGGCATCCTCCACCTTAGCTCCGGCTGTATCACAGTGACCTGGCGTCCTCCACCTTAGCTCCGGCTGTATCACAGTGACCTGGCGTCCTCCACCTTAGCTCCGGCTGTATCACAGTGACCTGGCGTCCCTCCACCTTAGCTCCGGCTGTATCACAGTGACCTGGCGTCTTCCACCTTAGCTCCGGCTGTATCACAGTGACCTGGCGTCCTCCACCAGCTCCGGCTGTATCACAGTGACCTGGCGTCCTCCACCAGCTCCGGCTGTATTACAGTGACCTGGCATCCTCCACCTTAGCCCGCTGTATCACAGTGACCTGGCGTCCTCCACCTTAGCTCCGGCTGTTTCACAGTGACCTGGCGTCCTCCACCTTAGCTCCGGCTGTATCACAGTGACCTGGCGTCCTCCACCTTAGCTCCGGCTGTTTCACAGTGACCTGGAATCCTCCACCTTAGCTCCGGCTGTTTCACAGTGACCTGGAGTCCTCCTCCTTAGCTCTGGCTGTATCACAGTGACCTGGTGTCCTCCACCAGCTCCAGCTGTATCACAGTGACCTGGAGTCCTCCACCTTAGCTCCGGCTGTTTCACAGTGACCTAGCGTCCTCCACGTTAGCTCCAGTTATATCACAGTGACCTGGCGTCCTCCACCAGCTCCGCTATATCACAGTGACCTGGCGTCCTCCACCAGCTCCGGCTGTATCACAGTGACCTGGCGTCCCTCCACCTTAGCTCCGGCTGTTTCACAGTGACCTGGCGTCCTCCACCTTAGCTCCGGCTGTGTCACAGTGACCTGGAGTCCTCCACCTTAGCTCCGGCTGTTTCACAGTGACCTGGAATCCTCCACCTTAGCTCCGGCTGTTTCACAGTGACCTGGAGTCCTCCTCCTTAGCCCGGCTGTATCACAGTGACCTGGCGTCCTCCACCAGCTCCAGCTGTATCACAGTGACCTGGAGTCCTCCACCTTAGCTCCGGCTGTTTTCACAGTGACCTGGCGTCCTCCACGTTAGCTCCGGTTATATCACAGTGACCTGGCGCCCTCCACCTTAGCTCTGGCTGTGTCACAGTGACCTGGCATCCCTCCACCTTAGCTCCGGCTGTATCACAGTGACCTGGCGTCCTCCACCTTAGCTCTGTCTGTATCAACCCCCTGCGATGCTGCCACTTTGCACTGACCCCTGCCATGCCACAGGCCAGCCGAAGGTCACAGCCACACACTGGACCTCATTCCTGGCTCGTTAGCAAACCTGCCCGGTGGGTGTGAGACAGTCTTTGGGTCCAAACAGGCGACATGCCTCGCCCAGTGTCAGCTACAGAGCAGCTGAATGTCGGGAGACGAGGCTCCCCTAAGTCCCCTGGCTACCACCAGGCTCCAGGCTGTCTGGGGAGTTTCCAATGCCGTGCAGCAGAGGGCTCAGTGGGTGGCGGAGGGTGGGGCGACCGGCCTCTCCTTGCCTGCTCAGCTGTCTGGCTAGTGTGTCCCTGGGTGCTCTGATGTCCAGATCACCGCTGGGGCCATGTCCAGGCCCTGTTCCCAGCTTCCTCGGAACCCACTCATTTGTTCACAGCCCTGGAGCCGGCATAGCGCTGCCCTCTGTGCCTCAGCCTGGCACTTCCTTGATTACAGACGAGTCAGTTTCCTGTCCTTGTTGGTCCTGTACAACAAAGGAAACAGCTTTCAGCACATAAAGGCTTCCCTGGGGCTTGTGGAACTTGTTTATAGACCATGTATCTAAGAGAGGGCTCCCACCCAAATGACCATAAGAGGCTCCCGCCCAATGAAGAGCGCTGTGACCCTGGGCTTGAAGTGAAGTGAGAGTGGGTCTGAGGCGAGCCCGGAGGGTCGGAGACGTTTCCCCACACAGGTGCATGAAGCTGTTGGAACCACGACGGGCGACACAAGCCGGGCTTGCTTCCGTGATGCCTTAGATGGGAGGTGACAAATGTCTGTGTCCTGCCTCCTGGAAGATATGGAGGAGGGGGGGGTCACCCCTAGTGGACTCTGTCCACGTCCTCGTACTCGCTTGGGCCCGGGTTGTGTCTCAGTAGTCTTGTCATTCCGTTTGTCCCCATTAATGAAGCTAGTGACAGTGCAAGGGTCTTGTGGCTGCTTTGTGGCTGCTCTCATGCAGCGTCACTGTTGGCCTTTCTGCTTAGGTGCCTTCATTCTCCTCTGCCCATCTGATCCTTTTATTCTCCCCGTCTTCTTTCTCATGGCTGAAATTCCCACTGTTGACTTGAAAATTGCTGCCTTTGTCCCAATCCTCTGCTTTTCATGTCTTTTACGTATCTGTCTGTCTGTCTGTCTGTCTGTCTATCATCTATCTTTGCTTTTTGGGTCACACCTGGCGATGCTCAGGGGCTCCTCCTGGCTTTGCACTCAGGAATTACTCCGGGCGGTGCTCTGGGGACCATATGGGATGCTGGGGATTGAACTTGGGTTGGCTGCATGCCAGACAAACGCCCTCCCTTGGCCTGTCTTCCGCCAGGCTCTCAGAAGTCAGAGAACCTCGTGCATCACAATCACAGTCATACTCAAGGTCGGACACAGCTAGACACAGCCCGGTCCAAGAGAGAAGCCGAATTATAGCCCAGACATGCGGGACTCAGCGACTACGCCAACCAGGTTTTAGGGAGCCTGGACTGGGGCCACCTTCCCCCCCACCTCAGCTCCCTCCACAAAGGCCTGGCGGCACCGTCCAGAACTGCTGCTGGGGCTCTTGGCCAGACACCAGTTACTCAGGTGTAGGGCGGGGCCGCTGCCTGCCTGCCCTGTGCTGGACTGATGGGGTGTCTAGGGGTGGGGTAGGTTTTTGCTCCCTTGGCCTGTCCTCTGCCAGGCTTCCAGAAGTCAGAAAACCTCGTGCAACACAACCACAGTCATCCTCTGGTCCGACTCCACAGCTGGACACAGCCCGATCCCTGTGGCACGTGGGCGCCTGTGCAATATCTCAAAACCTGGTATACCACAAACATGTCGGAGTCAGAGGCTAGGTAAGAGAGAAGGGAACAGGCGCTGATAATTGTTGAAAATGATGATTCCATCTAAGAACTGAGCATTGAATATAGGCAAAAAGATACACATGATAACCTCAAAATGTATGTATTACCATCCACAATGTGTAAGACAGGGAAGTGAGAAGGGGAGAGAGAGAAAGAGAGAGAGGAGAGAGGAGAGAGAGGGAGGAGAGAGAGAGAGAGAGGAGAGGAGAGAGAGATAAAGAACCTGCCAAGGATGCAGGCTGGGGAATGGGGAGGGAAGTGGGGACATTGGTGGTGGTTTGAAATGGTCAGGGTGAGGGATGGGTGCTGGAGGGATGGGTGCTGTATGACCAAAACTCAAACATGAACATCTTGTAATTGTAAAGAAAAAAGAAAGAAACACCCTCCCGCTGTGCTGTTGCTCTGCCCAGTGTCTTGTGAAACTCAGGTCATTTTCAATGTTTTCTATTTATCTATGGCCTAAGATAATTTGCTTACAAGGCATTTAATGAGGTTTCCCGAGGTTTACTCCTCCCGATTCCTTTGTGGGTTTATTGTGTCTCCATGTTGTGAACCAACAGACCGTCGCTGCTCCCCACCCTGCCCTCGCCCATGGGCACCAGCCCCTTCCCTGCCAGCAGCCTCTGCAAAGCCGGTTTTAGTCACCCTTTCTCGCTCCATGCTTCATTTCTTTGTGTGTGTATGTGTGTGTATGGATGGATGGATGTGTGTATATATGTATGTGTGTATGTATGCATGTGTGTACGTGTGTACGTATGTGTATGTATGTATGTGTGTATGTACGTGTGTATGTTCGTGTGCATGTTTGCATGTGTGTATGTATGTGTGTGTGTATAGATTCTGTGTTGGGTGCTCAGGGCTTACTCCTGGCTTACACTCAGGTGCTCAGGGCTTACTCCTGGCTCTGTGCTCAGTGCTCGGGGCTCACTCCGGCAGTGCCTGGGTTTGAAGCAGGCTTGGCTGCATGTAAGGCAAGATCCTAACTGCTGCACTGTCTCTCTGGCCTTATTTTTCAGTATTGTTTGATTCAGGCTGATTGATCTTTCCTCTGTGTGCCATATACATCCAACTGGGCTCATTTGAAATGAAACTGACTTTCTTCATGCCTGGAAGAACCATTTGGTCCCTTCTACCTTTCAGGCCCGTCCTGCTGAGCCTTTCTTTATGGCCTTGGGCATACTTGGACTGCCGGTATCCACCCCATGACCCGGGACACTGAGTCTGTCCCCATCACATGGGTGTGTCTGTGAACTGGCTCCTGGTGGTGGGTCAGGCTTTCCGGGTTCCTCACACGCCTGCAATTCCTGATTAGATTCAGTGTATCTAGAAGCCTCCACTGGCCATGTCACCCCCTTAGGAGTGAGCCCCACTGACCACGTCCTTCCCCTCAGGAATAAGCCCCACTGACCACGTCCTTCCCCTCAGGAATAAGCCCCATTGACCACGTCCTTCCCTCAGAGTGAGCCCTACTGGCCGCGTCCCCTCCCCTCAGAGTGAGCCCCCACTGGCCCACGTCCCTCCCCTCCTCAGGAGTCCCTCTACCCATCCTCAGAGCTGGTCACAAAGGGCTTCACACTCTGGAGCGAGTCTGAAGGCCAGTGTTGTGTCCAAATGGCCTCACTTGGACCAACCACGTTGACTCTGCCTGGCCTCCGTCCCGGGACACAGCACTGGACTGAGACTTGCGCTGCCCTCGCTGCATCTGGACGGCCCTCTGGGATGGACGCCTGATTCTGCCGGGCCCCTGAAGGCGCTCCATTATGCCCAGAGCAGAGCTCAGGCTAATGCCCGGAGTCAAGCTAACGCCCAGGGGTCCCTCTGCAGTCTCGGGGCTTCATTGGGGTCCCCCCACCCCTCCTGCTTCCCCGCTGGAAACAGGATGCCCCCTGCTGGACAGAGGCCTGTGCCTGGCCTGGGCGCTCTAGCGCCCTCTCTCGCTCTCGCGCCTCACTCATGCTCTCTTGGGCTCTCAGTCTCACTCGAGCTCTCTCTCTAGCTCTCACTCTCTCACTCTCTAGTTCTTACTCTCTCTCAAGCTCTCACTCAGTCTCAGTCTCATTCTCTCTCTTGAGCTCTCATTCTCTCACTCTCTCTAGCTCTCTCGCTTACTCTCACTTTTGCTCTCTCATTCTTGTTCTCTCACTCTCTCGCTCACTCTCACTCACTCTTGCATTAGTGCTCCCAGAACTGCACAGCTTGCAACCACCCTGGACTGTTGTCTAGGCCAGGCTCCGATCTGTCCGTCCGTCTGTCTGTCTGTCTTTTCATCTGTCTGTCTGTTTGTCTATTCATCTGTCTGTCTGTTCATCTGTCCATCTGCCTGTCTGTCAATCTGCCTATCTTTCCATCCGTCCATCTGTCCATCTGTCCATCCATCTGTCTATCTGTCCGTCTGTCCGTCCATCTGTCTGTCCATGTGTCTGTCCTTGTAAAATGCCTGAGTGGCTTCTGGTGCTCCAGTGGCAGCCATTGTTCCCAGCTCTCAGGTTGGGGCATCTACTCCCTCTTCCCAAGGCCCCCTTTGTACTGTTTCCCCTGGACCTGGTGTCCAGCTGGTGTCCCCTGAGGCTGCCCTGCCCACTGGCTCCTGCACTTCTTTATCTGCCGGACACACACAGGCCGAGCTGCAGATCGCAGGGTTGTCCTTTGAGTCAGCGAACACTCTTGGTTCTTTCATTTCCTGGTCCTTCCCGAGCAGCCCAGCAGTGACCAAGGCAAGATTCTCACTTCCTAGAGAACTGTGAGCCGAAATATGGAGACATGGAAACATGCCTGAGGCATATGAGCACTGGGGTCAGAGTCCAGCAAGGAGGCCGAGGAGGGACCAGCCATTCCCAAGGGAGGGACAGAGAGGCACTGAGGGGAGAGGGAGACGGGCTACAGCCGGCTGCTGAGGGGAGAGACGGTCTACAGCCGGCTGCCGAGGGGAGAGACGGGCTACGGCCAGCCGCCGAGAGGAGAGACGGGCTACGGCCAGCTGCCAAGGGAAGAGACAGGCTACGGCTGGCCACTGAGGGCAGAGATGGGCTAAGGCCGGCCGTTGAGGGGAGCTGGAGAGAGAAACCAACTACAGCTGCTGAGGCAGCCACACGAGGAAGCAGTGGGTGTCTGAGGAAATGCACGTTACCTGCTTAGTCCGGGTGTGTTGTGTGCAGAGAGGAGCCACAGAGCTCTGGCCTGGACAGCAGTGGCGGCTGGCAAGCACTTGACAGCTCCGGGACCAAAAGAGCAGGACTTCGTCTAGGGTCTTGGAGGTCCCTCACCTGCAGGGAGTCAGCCGTGACCCCTGAGGTTCCTGCGTTGCTCCTGCTCTGTTCAGGCTCAGCGTTATCACTCAGATGCTCTAACCCCGCTCTGTAGCAGCGACCCACGAGAATGAAATTGGTGCCTAGACACAGGACAAGCTACAGCACCGCCTGGCTCAGGTTCGATTCCCTTCACTGCCGGAAGAACTCATGAGGACCCAGCTGGGTAGCCTCGGTTTAGCCTAGGGGTGGCTGCAAGTGCCCCCAAAAATCAGATTCAAGAAAACAGAACAAGTGTCTTGATTTTATTTGAAAAAAAGACTTTAATTTATTAGGGGTCTACTGAGGCAAGGGGCGTCTTCTCCACACACAGTGCTCCCATCTCTCTCTCTGCACACAGTGCTCCCATCTCTCCGCACACACAGTGCTCCGTCTCTCCGCACACAGTGCTCTTGGCCCAGTTCACTTCCTCTTGCGGCAGCACTTTCGGCCAGCCGAGGAGCAGCGGCCGATGAGCTCCTCTCGGGGCAAGCAGTTGAGCAGGGCACGGCGGCGCCCCCGCAGCCGGCAGTAATAGCGCTGCACCGCGTTCACGATGCCGCTATCACCTGCGGAAGACACGAGCCTCAGCCCTGCCCAGGCCCCTCCCATGCAGCTCAGACAAACACCTGAGACCGTCCATCACGCTCCCGATGGCAGCTCGGCCTGGACCCATGTGCTAGCCAGGGCGGAGGTTTGGTGAAAAGGCTGGGCGGGGTCTCCCGAGGCCCGGACTGTCCTGCAGCGCAGCCGCAGTGTCTGGGTTGGGACGGTCGCCCCGTGGACACACAGGCTTTGTCGCTCCGACCCGGGGCAGCTGTGTACTCTTAAGAGGTGACTCGGCTGTCCTAGGTCTTGGTCTATCGAGTCCGGGAATACCCAGGCTCTAGATGGGTCAAGAGCAAACAGAAGCCGACGGTGTCGCCTGCACCCCTGCACGCCTGGCTCCTGAGAGTCAGGCAGGACGTGACTGCGCCCCCGCCCCGCCCCTGTATCCTCAGCCCTTTCATCCCCCATGCCGTCTCCAAAAGTCCCTCCCCAATCCTCCCCCCTCATTTCTCGGCCCCTCCCTGCCCCCCCGCCCTGTCTCCTCACAGCCCCCTGCTCCCCTGCCACTAACCTGGGACGGGCGTCAGGAACAAGCAGAGCAGAGCCAGGAGCAAGGTCTGGATCCTCATGGTGGGCTGGCGAGGCAGCGGCAGAGACTGGCAGGACTCATGACGGCCCCTTGCTTATAAAGGCCCTGGGACTGCCTTCACACGGCCCCTCGATTCCTGCCATGCTCCTGTGATGACAGGAAAACCAGCTTCCCGGCTTCATACCAAGCTCTGGGGCACACGGAACACGCCCACTCACATCACAGGGACGGCTCGGCTGCTGGGCGGGTGCCGGGCGCAGGTGGGAAAGTGCTGCCTGCCTCCTCCGGGGGAGCACCCTAGGCCTGCGCCTGAGCGGTCTGACCTGGCACCCGCAGCTCTCTCCCTCCTGGACAGCCTGGGCCCATGGTACTCCAGGTCTGGCATGGACGGGGGAAAATGCACGCCACGGGCCCTGACCGTAGGTGGGGCGGGTGGGGGGTGGCTACAGCGGGTGCCCAAGTCCATTCCCTGGGTGTGGGGAGGCGAGAAGAGAGGGACAGGCAGGCCAGCTGTCTGCCACCCTCTGGAGTCCCCTAACCATGAGTCAAGAAGCTGTATCACTTCCCTTCATCCGAGAAGCAGCACGCGGGTGAGGCCCTGTTGGGGTCACACCCGTGCGGCTCAGGGTGGAAGCCAGCATGTCCAAACTCTTCCTCGTGGCCCTGAGCAGTCCAGGAAGTGTGGGCCAGGCGTCCCCATGGGAGGCAGGTGGACAGACAGTGGGCGGACCTTCTAGAGGTGGATGAACATGCCAGTTGCTTTCCTGAGGTGATCACTGGGCTAACTCAGGCGTCCATGGGTGGCTGTCACAGAGCTGCTGACAGCCTGGGCACACACAGATGTGCTTCCAGCAGAGACAGGGTCCGGGATAGCAGGGATGGGGTCCGGGGGTAGCAGGGACGGGGTCCAGGGTAGCAGGGACGTGGTCGGGATAGCAGAGATGGGGTCTGGGGTAGCAGAGACAGGGTCCAGGATACCAGAGACGGGGTCTGGGATAGCAGGGACAGGTCGGGGTAGCAGAGATGGGGTCGGGGTAGCAGAGATGGGGTCCGGGGTAGCAGAGACAGGTCCGGGATAGCAGAGATGGGTCCGGGATGCCGGATCTTGTGCCCCACAATTTGGAACTTCTGTGCTCCAGATTAGACCCATGTGTGTTCTCTCAAGGTGTCAGCTGAGGCTGGGTCTTCCTCTCTGGGAGCCCTGGGGTTAAGCGCGGAAGCCAAAGAACTGCTCTGGGGACCGGCATCCCTGGGGCCCGACTAGCTGTAGAGACAGGCGGGAGAAGGAGCTGACGGTACAGGGGCTCCGAGGAAAACTCTGGGTCTGGGCCCTCCGGGTTTCGATGTATTTGTCTAATTTTTTTAAAAATTTCATGTATTTTGTCTGTTTTTTTTTCTGGAGGTGCTCAGGGCTCCATATGTGGTGCTAGGGATTGAACAAAGGTTGTTTCTTGGAGCCAGGCTGGCTCTGCTCAGGTTTCACTCTGGTTGGTGCTCAGGAGACCCTTGTGCAGAGCTGGGGGCAAACCGGGTCAGCCACACACCAGGCAAACGCCTCGCTCTATATTGTCTCTCTGACTTCTGGGCACGCCAGTTGTTTAAAATTGTGCTTTCCCAGGGAAAACAGGAGCCAGGAAGATTTGTCAGTGGTTGGAACCTACCACAAGTGTGTGGGGACAGAGGGTAGATAAGACAGAGAAGGGACCAGTGTGACAGTAATGGTTGGAAATGGTAACCCTAGACTAGAACTAAGACAGGATAAGCCCTCCATGTACGTGAACCACAATGCTCAAAAGGACAGGGAGAGAGAGGCAGAGAAAGGAAGAGGGAGAGAGGGATAGGGAGAGAGGGAGATGGAGAGAGGAGGGAGAGAGAAAGGGAGAGAGAGAGGGAGAGGGAGAGAGAGGGGAGAGGGAGAGAGGGAGAAAGGGAGAGAGAGAGGGAGAGGGAGAGAGGAGAGAGAGAGAGAAGAGAGGGAGAGAGAGGAGAGAGATGGGAGAGGGAGGGAGTGGGAGAGGGAGGGACAGAGGGAGAGGGAGGAGACAGAGAGGGAGGGGAGGGGGGAGAGAAGAAAAGTGCCAGGGGAGGGAAATGGGGACATTGGAACTGGGAAATGTGCACGCGAGGGACGAGCTTGGACACTGAGCCCAACCATGCAGGGTCTGTCTCATGGCGATTCAATGGAAAAACAAAAGTTGCTCTTTCCTCCTGAGCTGGTGGGAGCGGGGGGGCAGCGCTGGTGACCTAGGAGGAAGGCGACTGGCGGGTGAGTGTCGGTTGAGCCCCTTCACTCCTCTCAGGGGCAGAGGGCGAGGGTGGAGGCTGTTGGGAGCTTCTCGGCCAGCTGAGGCTGGACACCCCCTGCCCGGGAGCTTCAGGCCTTCACTTGCTGGCCCGACACCAGACAGAAGGTGGAGTACGAGACTGTGCCTACATGATGGCCCTTCCCGCCACAAGGCGACGGGGCCATGCCTCTGGCTGCTCCCTGGAGGGGCTGGACAGGGTCTTGCTGAGGGAGGGTGGTCAGGAGAAGGCCAGGCTCGGAGCCCTCTCAGTGCAGGGCAGAAGAACACCGGCGGGGAATAACAAGTGTCCGAGGCAGAGAACCTGGTCCTGTCCTGGGAGTCGCCTCGGGGAGAGAGGGGACCTGGGGACAGAGTGAGAAGGAGACCCGGGGACAGTGTGAGAAAGGAGACCAGGGAGGGGGACAGTGGGGGCAAGTGGACATGAGCACGGGGGCACCAGGCAGTCTGTGTAGAGTAGCCGGGGTCCCCCTCTCTGTCTGTGTTGGGGTCTCCCTCTCTGTCTGTGTAGAGTAGCCGGGGTCCCCCTCTCTGTCTGTGTTGGGGTCTCCCTCTCTGTCTGTGTCGGGGTCCCCCTCTCTGTCTGTATTGGGATCTCCCTCTCTGTCTGTGTAGAGTAGCCGGGGTCTCCCTCTCTGTCTATGTAGAGCAGTCGGCGCTCTCCCTCTCTGTCAGTGTAGAGTAGCCGGGGGTCCCCCTCTCTGTCTGTGTTGGGGTCTCCCTCTCTGTCTGTGTAAAGTAGTCGGGGTCTCCCTCTCTGTCTGTGTAGAGTAGCCGGGGGTCCCCCTCTCTCTCTGTGTAGAGTAGGCGGGGTCCCCCTCTCTCTCTGTGTAGAGTAGCCGGGGTCTCCCTCTCTGTCTGTGTAGAGTGGCGGGGGTCTCCCTCTCTGTCTGTGTAGAGTGGCCGGGTCCCCCTCTCTGACTGTGTTGGGGTCCCCCTCTCTGTCTGTGTTGGGGTATCCCTCTCTCTGTCTGTATAGGGTGGTCGGGGTCTCCCTCTCTGTGTAGAGTAGCGGGGTCCCCCTCTCTGTCTGTGTTGGGATCTCCCTCTCTGTGTTGGGGTCTCCCTCTCTGTCTGTGTAGAGTGACCGGGGGACTCCCTCTCTGTGTAGAGTAGCCGGGGGTCCCCCTCTCTGTGTTGGGGTCCCCTTTTCTGTCTGTGTTGGGGTCTCCCTCTCTGTGTGTGTTGGGGTCCCCCTCTCTGTCTGTGTTGGGATCCCCCTCTCTGTCTGGGCACATGAGTTCACATGCCTTATGCAGGGTCTGGGTTGGGGAGGCTGTTTCCTGCCTGTGTTTGGGTTTGGGACTCTACTCTCTGCCCATGTCTTTGGTCCCGGTCGGTGGGGCAGGGTCTTAGGATCGCCGTTGTCTCCTGTTGGCTTGGGGACACCCAGAACAGAGCCTCCTTTCCTATGGAACCTCTCAACAGGACCCCAGGAGACTTTGCGCCTCACCACATTAGCACTGAGGACCTAACGCTGACAGTGATGGAGGAGAAGAGGAGCAAACTGTGTCCCTGGCCCAGCCCCTGGTGCTGGCCCATCTGACGGTGGCAGTCACAGACCGGCCAGCTCACCTGTGAAGCTCCGACATGGTCACTTCTTCCTCCTGCCCTCCACATTGTCCTCCTGACTCACTGTGGAATGTTCCTTCCTTTTCCTGTCCCCTGAGAGCCGAGGAGACATCACGAAACAGTGAGAAGGGGATGATGATCATAGCCCCGTTGAGGCCATACTATGCTCCAGGTGCTGAGTATTCACACGCTTGCTCATTGGACCTGAGTCACGCCGACTCAATAGGCTTAGCTGCGCTTCACAGATCAGGAAATCAAATCTGGGGCTACAAAATGTGCCCCGGATCTCAACACCCTCAAGATTCCTACTTGGGGCCCTTGTGTCCAGCCTGTTCTCAAGGTGGGGCCTTGACACACCTCGGAAAGCTGCTTCCGTCTTGGTTACGAGCAGAACCGAGCTGGCATTTTCCAGATCTCTAGCATTTGAGGATCTTTACCAGGCTGGAAACTTGCACTTTCCCCCTCTCGCCCTCGTGCCTGCGCTCAGTTGCTTTGTGACTGAGTCTGGAAGCTCGAGTGTCTTTATTTTCCTCCTGATTCTTCCCTTCTCTTAATTGCTCAAATGCTGTCACTCGCCGTGTCCGGCCCTGCTCTGCCCGTGGTTTTACACTGTGCCTGACTCAGTGCGTGCTCTGGAGCTGCCCCCTCTGCGTTATGGAGCACCCTTGGGTGCTGCTCCTCAAACTCCATCGTGAATCTCTTCCCACTGTTAGTAGAAGGCATCTTCCCCTTGGCGTTGATGAGAAGCCCACTCTTCCATCCTAAACACTCAGCCTCCAAGTCACTGGAGACATTTGCAAACTAAAATACCAAAGCTAGGAGCAGGAAGGGAAATAATGAGCAAAGGGAGCTAAACCCAAAACTTTCAGGCGACAGAGAATGTGGGTACACCTTTAGGTGTGGGCGGCAGGTGACAGAGCAGCGTGGGGATGCGTGTGGAGGGCTACGCGGCCCAGGGTGGGAGACACAGAGCTGAGACACACAGTCGCGTCTCTAACGGAACTGGGATCATGGGACAGAGTGAGAACACAGGCATCTGGCATGTGCCCAGCCCCCGCTCAAGACCGCGACCACACACGGTCCCTGCACAGCAGCAGGAGCCAATCAGAGCAGAGCCACGGCCAGAGGCTCATCCTTGCACACCAGGGCGGCCCCTAGACACACTGGCCAGGTGCCTGCTCTGTGCGCGGCTGTTGCAGCTCTCACCCTGGTTCAGAGTTCCAGCCTCGCATACTCCCCTGAGCTTGCCAGGAGTGGCCCTGAGTACAGAGCCAGGAGCGTTTCCTGCCAAAAGATACGAGCTTAGGGAGCCAGGTCGCCTTGAAGTCAGGACCAGAGCAGCTGTGTCAGGGCAGGGCAGCTGCTGGGATGTTTCTGTCGGGGCGTGGGTGACCCCGGTTGGCAGGAGGCAGGCTGGCAACCAGACACCTCGGGCAGGCCCCGACTTGTTCAGGAATCTTAAGCCGTGCAGTGATGTGGGACCGTGTGACTTTCCCAGGCTACAATAACACCAGGGGGTGGTGCAGGCCCTCTAGAACCCCCAGGGCAAAATCAAGCAGGGGAGCCGCGCTGAGCAGAGGTGCATCAGCTCACCCCAAGGTTGGCCTCTGCCCGCCTGGCGCCTACAGGCGTCCGCGGTGCCCTTTGCCCTGCAGTGGGGATCTTTCACAGTTCTGAGGTGTCGGGCCCTGGGAACCAGCTGCAGCAAACCTCCTCCCCCCCCCACTGTGCTGGGGGCCCGGTCAGGCAGGAGTGTGGGGGTCTGGGGGGCCCTAACAAAGCAATTATGACACCAAGTTTGTGGACTGAGACTGAGCAGAGGAGCGCCGAGCCCAACGGCAGCAACTGGTGCAGGGCGGCGGGTGCCTTCAGTAGTTCCACAATCAACCTCATAAGAGCCAGCATGAGACCAGACTTGCTCAGCGGCTGCACAGGAAACTGGAAACTATCACAGGTTTGACACTCAACCTGTGGCTCCCACACGGTGGCTGCACAGGAAACTGGAAACCATCACAGGTTTGACACTAAACCTGTAGTTCCCACATGGTGGCTGCACAGGGAAACCATCACAGGGTTGACACTCAACCTGTAGCTCCCACACGGTGGCTGCACAGGAAACCATCACAGGGTTGACACTCACTCAACCTGTAGCTCCCACATGGTGACTGCACAGGAAACCATCGTAGGGTTGACACTCAACCTGTAGCTCCCACACGGTGGCTGCACAGGAAACCATCGTAGGGTTGACACTCAACCTGTAGCTCCCACACGGTGGCTGCACAGGAAACCATCACAGGGTTGACACTCCACTCAACCTGTAGCTCCCACATGGTGACTGACTGCACAGGAAACCATCGTAGGGTTGACACTCAACCTGTAGCTCCCACATGGTGACTGCGCAGGGAAACTATCGCAGGTTTGACACTCAACCTGTAGCTCCTACACTTCTGGCCAGTGCCACTGTGTGGTCAAGCCTGTGGGGACAGGGGACACTCAGGCCAGTCTCACAGCCTGGCTTCAGGATAAGGCATATGAGCCTAAGAGACGGGACGTCGTTGGTGAGTCAGATTTGGAGCTGAGCTCACAAATGTTGCCCAGAATCAGCACAACAGGCTGTCACACTGCTGCTTATGAACTTCCTCTGTGTTCCCGGGCTTGGCATAGGGGTCCCCGTGAGCAGCCACATCAGGAAGCCCACCTCGCCCACTCCACCAAAACCCCAGCTGCCTCTGGTGTTAGCGCCGTGTTATTTGCACACACCAAGAGAAATTCAGTCTAATGATGGCAGTGGCATCTCGGCCGCCGGAAAAGGCGTTGCGGCTGCCCGAATCAAACCCCTCCGTGCTTGTTGCTATGAATATTTTCGACTCTGCTGAACACTTGGTCTCTGTTGCGACTATTCAACTCTCCCGTCTAAAACATGTGAACAAACAGGTGTGTGGCTCCATTCCAATACGTGTCATGTACGAAACAAGCATCGGCTCGCTGAGCCGTGACCCGAGGCTGCTGTGCCCCGGCATGCATTTGTCAGCCAGCGCGTCACCGGTCAGGCAGGCTGGCCAGCACCCCCTGCTCTGTCTGGGGCTGACCTCACCCGCTCGTTCCTGACAGTGGGTGGGCTCCGGGCGCCTCTCAGCCTCTCCTGCTGACCCCAGGGGAGACCGGCTGTCAGAAGCCCAGGGTCAGGTCAGGCTGCCCGGATGGGCGTCCATCAGGGCGGATTATCTGATGGGAGGGGAGACCTCAAACCCAATCATCTGCCTTTGAACCAGGAAAAGCACCTGGTTTGGGGGGTCCTAGAGGTGAGGGGGTGGTCACTCCCAGACTTCCCAGCATGTGTGGCTGCTCCAGAATCCCCGAGGCACGGGGACCTTTGTTCTGGCTCGTTACAGGTGGTGACTTTCTTCCTGAGAACCACAAAACCTGCCAAGGCCCCGTTGTTCCGTGCAGAGCTCAGGGAAATGGATCTTGTGGTTTGAACAGTTTCCCCATCACGAGACCTTCCTGTCATCTGACCTTCCTGTCACATGACCTTCCCATCACACGCCCTCCCAGGGGAGAGGAAGATTGTCTTATTTCCCAACAGAACCAAAGAAGCTTCCGGCCACAGCCACTGAGGAACTGAGACCCTGAAACAGCAGCCTGCAAGAAGGCGGCCCCGGTCACGATAGGTGAGCTCAGGGAAGGTGATCAGCCTGTGGGTGCTCAGGTGACGTTGCAGCTGGCTCCATGCAGCCCTGGTCTGGAAGCACCAGCTAAGCCCACGAGCAGTGGCCACAGTGTGGGGACAGTGCGGGTCAGTGCACCCACTGCCGGCTGCTCTGACCAGGGTCTTTCACTGGCACCCACCGCCCAGCAGGACTGATCTGTCAGCATCTGGTAGGTAAAATGGGGTGATAGTCCAGGGCTTGAGTGGAGATCCACAGCCCTGACCCCAAAGGCCTAGGCCACCACAGGCCAGGCGCAGCTCTGGAGGCCCCTGACGCTTTCTGTGACCTGGGCGCCCAGGGGGGCGCAGGAGGGTTCCGTCTCCTCAGCATCCATGCGGCTGCAGCCCTGGGCCTGGCCTGCTAAAGGGACCCCCCACACACAGTACGCCTGCTAACGGGACCCCCCCACACAGTGCGCCTGCTAACGGGACCCCCACACTCAGAACTCCTGCTAACGGGACCCCCACACTCAGAACGCCTGCTAACGGGACCCCCCACACACAGTACACCTGCTAACGGGACCCCCCCACACACTGTATGCCTGCTAAGGGGGACCCCCCACACAGTACACCTGCTAATGGGACCCCCCACACACAGTATGCCTGCTAAGGGGACCCACACACACACATTACGCCTAATAAGGGGACCCCCCACACACAGTACGCCTGCTAACGGGACCCACACACATTATGCCTAATAAGGGGACCCCCCACACACAGTACGCCTGCTAACGGGACCCCCCCACACACAGTACACCTGCTGAGGGGACCCCCCCACACACAGTACGCCTGTAAGGGGACCCCCACACAGTACGCCTGCTAAGGGAACCCCCACATACAGTACACCTGCTAAGGGGACCCCCCACACACAGTATGCCTGCTAACGGGACCCCCCACACACAGTACGCCTGCTAAGGGGACCCCCACACACAGTATGCCTGCTAAGGGGACCCCCCACACACAGTACGCCTGCTAGGGGGACCCCCCACACACAGTACGCCTGCTAGGGGACCCCTACACACAGTATGCCTGCTAATGGGACCCACACACACATTACGCCTAATAAGGGGGACCCCCACACAGTACGCCTGCTAACGGGACCCCCACACACAGTACGCCTGCTAACGGGACCCCACACACAGTACGCCTGCTAACGGGACCCCCACACACAGTACGCCTGCTAAGGGAACCCCCACACACAGTACGCCTGCTAAGGGGGACCCCCACACAGTACGCCTGCTAGGGGAACCCCCACACACAGTACGCCTGCTAAGGGGACCCCCCCACACACAGTACACCTGCTAAGGGGACCCCCACATACAGTACGCCTGCTAAGGGGACCCCCACACACAGTACGCCTGCTAACGGGACCCCCACATACAGTACACCTGCTAAGGGGACCCCCACACACAGTACGCCTGCTAGGGGGACCCCCCACACAGTACGCCTGCTAAGGGGACCCCCCCACACACAGTACATGAATGTGCTGCTTTCCTCTGACCGAATTTCTTCTCCTGACCAGGTTTCTTGGCTCCTGTGTCCCCACCAGCGGCTCTGCAAAGCCATAGTGGGTCCAGTCAGGACAGCAGCTGGCCCCTTCTTTTGCCTGACAGGAAGTCCTAGTCCTCGTCCTGTGTCCATGCTCTTGACTCTGCTGCTCCTGTTTCATGCTCTGTCTGCTGTGTGCCTGTGCCTGCGTGTCTGTGTGTTGGTGTGTGCCTGTGCCTGTGTGTCTGTGTGTTGGTGTGTGCCTGTGCCTGTGTGTCTGTGTGTTGGTGTGTGCCTGTGCCTGTGTGTCTGTGTGTTGGTGTGTGCCTGTGCCTGTGTGTCTGTGTGTTGGTGTGTGCCTGTGCCTGTGTGTCTGTGTGTTGGTGTGTGCCTGTGTCTGTGTGTCTGTGTGTGCCTGTGTGTGTGTCTGTGTGTGCCTGTGTGTGCTTGTGTGTCTGTGCGTGTCTGTGTGTGCCTTGTGTGCCTTGTGTGTGCCTTTGTGTGCCTGTGTGTGCCTGTGTGTGTCTGTGTGTGCCTGTGTGTGCCTGTGTGTGCCTGTGTGTGTCTGCGTGTGTCTGTGTGTGTCTGCGTGTGCCTGTGTGTGTCTGTATGTGTGCCTGTGTTTGCTTGTGTGTTCCTGTGTGTGTTTGTGTGTGCCTGTGTGTGCCTGTGTGTGTCTGCGTGTGCCTGTGTGTGTCTCTGTGTGTGCCTGTGTTTGCTTGTGTGTTCCTGTGTGCGTTTGTGTGTGCCTGTGTGTGCCTGTGTGTGTCCGTGTGTGCCTGTGTGTGTCTGTGTGCCTGTGTGTGCTTGTGTGTGTCTGTTCGTGCCTTAGCATGCTTGTGTGTGCCTGTGCCTGTGTGTGCTCGTGTGTGTGCTTGTGTGTCTGTGTGTGCCTGTCTCTATGTGTGCCTGTGTGCCTGTGTGTGCTTGTGTGTGTTTGTTTGTACCTTTCTGTGCTTGTGTGTGTCTGTATGTGCCTGTGCTTGCTTGTCTGTGTGCTTGTGTGTCTGTGTGTGCCTGTGTATGTCTGTGTGTGCCTGTGTGTGTCTGACATGTGTTCACTGTGTGACATGTACACATGCAATACTGTGTACACATGTGCCCAGGCATGACACATGCATGATTTGTGTGTACGTGTCATATGTGCCTGCGTGTGATATGTGCATATATGTCTATGTGGTTTGTATAGAGGTGTACATGTGTGGCATGTGCGTGTGTACCCATGTTTTCTGTGTGTGGCATGTGAACCGTGTGCGTGCATTTTGGCATGTGCCCGTGTGTCCATGTGCATATGTGAACAGAATGGCGAGTGCTTGCTGTGTGTGATGGCATTGATTGTGTACCAGTGTGGTGCCGGGATTCATGTTCACATATCTGTGGTGAACACTGTGTTTGGCATGTGTGTTGCACTGTGTGAGTGTGTATGAGTATGTGGCTTTGTGTGTGAATGTGTGTATGAGTGTGTGACTGTGTGCATGAGTGTGAGACTGTGTAAGTGTGTGTGTGTTTCTGTGTATGAGTATATGTGTTTGTGAGTGTGTTTGAGTGTGTGAATGTGTGTCTGTGTGACTCTGTGTGACTCTGTGTGTGACTGTGTGACTGTGTGTGTTGAGGACTGGCCCCAGCCCTGCTGGTGTCCATCGGGAGGGCGGAGAACGGGCTCAGCGCTGGCCTGAGCGTGACTCAAGCCCTCCCATGTGCAGGATGTGGACACCCGCGTGTCCGAGGCTGCGGGACCTGCCGCCACATCCCCTGGTCCGCGGCCCCGTCCGTCCACCAGCCTCCAGGAGCTGCCCCTGGTCCACGGCCCCGTCCGTCCACTAGCCTTCAGGAGCTGCCCCTGGTCCGCGGCCCTGTCCGTCCACCAGCCTCTAGGAGCTGCCCCTGGTCAGTGGCCCTGTCCGTCCACCAGCCTCCAGGAGCTGCCCCTGCTTTTACGGCCCTGTCTATCCACTAGCCTTCAGGAGCTGCCCCTGGTCCGCGGCCCCGTCTGTCCACCAGCCTCCAGGAGCTGCCCTTGGTCCAGCGGCCCCATCGGTCTACCAGCCTCCTGGAGTTGCTCCTGGTCCGTGGCCCCGTCCGTCCACCAGCCTCCAGAAGCTTCCCTGGTTCCCACTGCTGCCCTCGGGCCGAGGCAATGGTACAGCTCAGCGTCTGCTCCAGGCTCGGACTCCTTGTCTCGCTGCAAGCGGGAGGTCCGGAGAGTCGCGTCACTCAGGCTGGCCACAGAGGAGGTGTGGGGCCTTCACTGCTCTGCACAGCTCCTCTCGGTCCCTCTCTGGCTTTCTCTGTGTCTATCTCTCGGTGTCTCTCTGTCTCTGTGTCTCTCTATCTCTGTCTTTTCGCTGTGTCTCTGTCTCTGTGTCTGTCTCTGTCTCTGTGTCTCTCCCTCCCACTCTATCTCTCTGCAGACAGAAGAGATCTCTACCTCTCCTCCCCTTCCTCTTTGGAGGGTGCCCTTCACGCCCAGGAGAGAGGCCTTTGTAGAAAGTTCTAGAACCGCCCTCCTTCCAGCAAGGCGGGCCGGAACCACCTGCAGCAGCTGCCAGTCATTTGGCCTGCAGGAAACAGTCTCCTTGTGAGCCCGCCCTCTCTCCTGATGGGCACCAGAGGGCAGCGGGGCCTGCACAGCTTCTTGGGTCTCCCAGGAGCCTGCGGGAGCAGCCGCTGGAACCTACACGAACACGAGCCTCTGCTTGTGTCAGAGTCTGGGCTTGGGGCTCGTGGCCTCACACCCTACCTGGGTGCTTCTAGGGAGGGTCCCCAGCTGCAGCCGAGCCGGGTCAGAGGTGACTACACACACATGCCAGGCTGCTGGGGGCCCCCCCCACAGGACTGAGGCCCTCCCGGCCCTGCTGCCCTGCACTGCCCGGCCCGGTCCGTGAAGGGAGTGACCCCCACCCTGCGCAGCCCTGCTCAGCTGATACACCGGCGGGGCTGGATCCCAGGGGCCTCGCTGCCTGCTGTGCCCAGGGGCGACTGCTGTGTCCTGTGACCAGCGCACTTCTGGGAGCCTGAAGACCCCAGGACACAGTGAGGGGGTGCAGACGCCGCTGCCCCCACCACACCCACCCATGCACTTCCAGGCCCTGCTGCTGCACTATTCCAAGCTTCCTCTCTCTGCCCTCCCTCTTCTCCCTCCCCTCCCGCATCCCTCCTCCCTCCCCAGCCTCCCTCCTCCCTCCCCTGCATCCCTCCTCCCTCCCTGCCTCCCTCCTCCCTCCCCTGCATCCCTCCTCCCTCCTCTGCCTTCATCCTCCCTCCCTGCACCCTCCTCTCTCCCCTGCCTCCCTCCTCCCCCCCTTCCTCCCTCTTCCCTCCCCTGCATCCCTCCTCCCTCCCCTCCCCCTCCTCCCTCCCTCCCCCCTCCCTCCCTCCCCTCCCTCCTCCCTCCCTGCATCCCTCCTCCCTCCCCCACCCTCCTCCCTCCCCTGCATCCCTCCTCCCTCCCTGCATCCCTCCTCCCTCCCTGTATCCCTCCTCCCTCCCTGCCTCCCTCCTCCCTCCCTGCCCCTCCTCCCTCCCCTGCATCCCTCCTCCCTCCCCTGCATCACTCCTCCCTCCCTGCATCTCTCCTCCCTCCCTGCCTTTCTCCTTCCTCCCCTACACCCTCCTCCCTCTCCTGCCTCCCTCCTCCCTCCCCTGCATCCCCTCCTCCCCCCCTGCATCCCTCCTCCCTCCCCTGTATCCCTCCTCCCTCCCTGCCTCCCTCCTCCCATTCCTCCCTCCTCCCTCCCCTGCATCCCTCCTCCCTCCCCTGCCTCCCTCCTCCCCCCCTGCCTCCCTCCTCCCTCCCTGCATCCCTCCTCCCTCCCTGCATCCCTCCTCCCTCCCCTGCCTCCCTCCTCCCTCCCCCTCCCTGCCTCCCTCCTCCCTCCCCTGCCTCCCTCCTCCCTCCCTGCCTCCCTCCTCCCTCCCTGCCTCCCTCCTCCCTCCCTGCCTCCCTCCTCCCTCCTGCCTTCCTCCTCCCTCCCTGCCTCCCTCCTCCCCTGCCTCCTCCTCCTCCCTCCTGCATCCCTCCTCCCTCCCCTGCACCCTCCTCCCTCCCCTGCACTCTCCTCCCTCCCCTGCATCCCTCCTCCCTCCCCTGCATCCCTCCTCCCTCCCTGCACCCTCCTCCCTCCCCTGCACCCTCCTCCCTCCCTGTACCCCTCCTCCCTCCCTGCATTCCTCCTCCCTCTCCTGCATCACCCTCCCTCCCCTGCATCCCTCCTCCCTCCCTGCCTTTCTCCTTCCTCCCCTACACCCTCCTCCCTCTCCTGCCTCCCTCCTCCCTCCCTGCCTCCCTCCTCCCTCCTCTGCATCCCTCCTCCCTCCCTGCATCCCTCCTCCCTCCCCTGCACCCTCCTCCATCCCCTGCATCCCTCCTCCCTCCTCTGCGTCCCTCCTTCTTCCCTGCATCCCTCCTCCCTCCCTGCCTCTCTCAGCTGTGTCCTGGGGTCCTGCCCAGGAACCCGCATACTTGTGCCCACCACCCCACACCAGGCTGCAGGACTTGCTGTCAGCTTAGCCTGAGTGGGCGGTCACCATGTGTGCTCCCGCCAGGGTGGTCAGCATGTGATCTCCGCCGGTACTGGTGTGCTCGAAGCCCTCAAGTCCTCGCCAACCTCCTGGGATCTCAGAGCTAAGTCTGGCCTCTCCTGGACTTGAGCAGAGACAGTCCCAGGCTGGGGCCTCCTGAGAGGTGAGCTGGGGCTCGCCAGCACCCTGACCCTTCTGGTAAGTGCTGGCTAGGGGCAGGGTCCAGTGCGATCCTGAAGGGAGCAGCCTGAGTGAGCCCCCATCCCCAAACCTGCTGCTCCGACTCTGCCCTCGACCTCCTGGGAGCTGGGGGCACCAGGGTAGGGCCAGAGCTCAGGAAGTAGCCAGCAGGAAGCAGCAGCCCCCTTTCTGGTTGAGGGGACACATGCCAGGACGCGCCCACCTGTCCACCTCCACTGGCGTGCTCTCCTAGTTTGTCTGCCTGTGTGCCCAGGGATCACTCCTGGTGGGCCCAGGGGGTCCTATGGGGTGCAGGGGCTTGAACCCAACCCACTGTGCTATAGCTCCTAGCTTTCCCCCTGAGGTCCCTGCTCCCCGCAGCCGCCGTGTCTTTGTCCTTGAAGCCGGGAGAAGCAAGACTGCCCAGACTGCAGGCACGTGGCTCAGCCTTCGGGGCTTTGCTTCCCACCAGCCCTGACCCAGAGGCGCCTTCCCTGGACACCACCTTTGGGAACATGCAAGGTCGCCCTCTGCTGGTTAGCAGCTGGTAACCAGTTGTCGCTGCTAGACCACGGTCCTCTGATAAGAAAATCCCTACTCTCAGAACCCAAGGGAGCTTTCTTTGGGTGGAGAAAGGTGGGGGGTCTTATACAACCTGATAATTTCCCCTCTTAGTTTATGGGCCACACCTGGTGGTATTCAGGGGGCTGTTTCTGGCAAAGCTCGAGGCAGTGTGGTGCTGAGGGACAGGGGCGCAGGGTGCCTTAACCTTGCACCACCCCCAGCCCCAACCAGGTTATTTTTCAAGGAGGAAACGGTGAAGCAGAGATGAAGCAGCAAGATTCTGCACCCTGGCCTGGACTTCATAACTGCCCCCACCATGTTCAGGGGCCATCAGACAAAGCAGGGATCTGGCCAATTTAGCAAACCATCAACAAACCAAACCAACTGCCCACTAGGGGCCATGGCAAGCACGAGCCACCATACAGGGACAGTGAGTCAGGCCTGTGCCAAGCACGTCTCTCCTCATCTCTGTCTGAGGCCGCACAGCAGCTTGAGGCACCACGGGGCTCTCCTCCACCCTCGCACCTTAGAGTCTGAGAGAGGCGCGGAAAAGGCAGAGCAGTCTGAGGAGACAAACTGACAGCATGAGCCGGACAGTGAGACATTGATACTCTCACTGTCAGGCTAATGCTCGAGTCTCCGCCTTCAGCTGCTGGGCCGGGCCTGGCAATGACAATGCAGAGGTTTCACTGTATCACTGTCACTGTCTTCCTGTTCATCATCGATTTGCTCGAGTGGGCACCAGTAACATCTCCTTATGACCTGTCTCATGCTAGTAGAGCCCGAGAGCATCTGCCCGCTCCAAGAACATAAAGAGCCTCAAACCATTCCATCAGGTCATGGGAATGAGGTCTATAATTGTTACTGGTATTTGGCATATCAATATGACACAGGTAGCTTGCCAGGCTCTGCTGTATGGGCAGCGTACTAAGGCAGAGGTTTGTGGGTCACAAATCTGCCCCCATGGGGGCACTCTCAGATTCCCGAGTACAATCATGTCACCAGCTGAAACATGAATGCAGGTCCCCTCCTGAGGGGAGCCCCTGGCAGCTGAGCAACAGCCCTTGATTTTTTTATTGCAGAGCTTCTAAGGGAGAGGTCAGGGTGTGCGGGGGCTGGCAGCGGCACCCTCCAGTGAGCGCCTATTCCAGTCTCTCGCATGGCCTCAGAATCATGCAGCAGCGCAGAGAATTGTGGCAGATGCCCACGAGTTCTTCATTTTTCTGACAGAAATTCTTACAGCGGCCTTTGATCTTGGAGCATCTCTCATCAAAAAATTCATTCCTGGCTAAAAAAAAGGAAAGAGACTCTGAGGGGAAAATATTTCTCACAGGCCCATGACCAGTTAAGCTGGGACAGCTGACGATTTCCGTGAGCAAGCCCAGCCCTCCCACAGGGTGACTGGTGGAACCCCCAAGCAGCCCAGTTTATGTTCTGAGAGCAGGAAGGTCCTGGCAGGGGCCACTCTCATGTCCTGGGAACTGATGACTCCTCGGAATATCAGGCTGGATGAGGAAGAGCAGGGGCAGCCACTGGTAACCGTGAGGAAAAGGCCAGAAGGTCTCAGAGACAGAGTGACTCAGTGCTAGCCAGGAGCACCATGCATGGTCTGGTACCAGCCTGAGACAGTGCCCAGCTCTGTCCAACAGGGGAGCGCTCATCCCAGCCTGAGACAGTGCCCTGCTCTGCCACCAGGGGGAGCGCTCATCCCAGCCTGAGACAGTGCCCTGCTCTGCCACCAGGGGGAGCACTGTCCTAGCCTGAGAAAATACCCTGCTCTGTCCACCAGGGGTAGTGCATGTCCCAGCCTGAGACACTGCCCTGCTCTGTCCACCAGGGGAGCGCTCATCCAAGCCTGAGACAGTGCCCTGCTCTGCCACCAGGGGAGCACTGTCCTAGCCTGAGAAAATACCTGGCTCTGTTCACCAGGGGGCACGTCCCAGCCTGAGACACTGCCCTGCTATGCCAGCAGGGGGAGTGCTCATCCTAACCTGAGGTAATGACCTGCTCTGTTCACCAGGGGGAGCAGTGTCCTAGCCTGAGACAGTGCCCTGTTCTGCCACCTGGGGAGTGCTCATCCCAGCCTGAGACACTGCCCTGCTCTGCCACTAGGGGAGCACTCATCCCAGACTGAGACAGTGCCCTGCTCTGTCACCAGGGGGAGCTCTCGTCCCAGCCCGAGACATAGCCCCTCGCTGTCCTTGCTCTCCCTGTGCCCAGCCGTCCATGAGGCAGTCGGGAGGCATGGTGGGTTCCAGCCTTGGCCCACCACCCCGGCAGAACCTCACAACAAGCCAGACGACCCCCCCCCACCCACTCCATGGGCGCCGCCATTTTCCACATTGGACTTCCCTCTCATCAGAACTCCACCCATCCGACCAGCCCATCACAGCCCGGATCATCGACACCCACCCTGGAGCAGTTTCTTCCTCAATCCGGCCCAGGTATGCTGGTCCAGAGACTCTCAGACATGGGGCAGAGCGGTTCCTTGCTCTCCCTGTGCCCAGCCGTCCATGAGGCAGTCGGGAGGCATGGTGGGTTCCAGCCTTGGCCCACCACCCCGGCAGAACCTCACAACAAGCCAGACGACCCCCCACCCACTCCATGGGTGCCGCCATTTTCCACATTGGACTTCCCTCTCATCAGAACTCCACCCAGCCGACCAGCCCATCACAGCCCGGATCATTGACACCCACCCTGGAGCAGTTTCTTCCTCAATCCGGCCCAGGTATGCTGGTCCAGAGACTCTCAGACATGGGGCAGAGCGGTTCCTTGCTCTCCCTGTGCCCAGCCGTCCATGAGGCAGTCGGGAGGCATGGTGGGTTCCAGCCTTGGCCCACCACCCCGACAGAACCTCACAACAAGCCAGACGACCCCCACCCACTCCATGGGTGCCGCCATTTTCCACATTGGACTTCCCTCTCATCAGAACTCCACCCAGCCGACCAGCCCATCACAGCCCAGATCATCGACACCCACCCTGGAGCAGTTTCTTCCTCAATCTGGCCCAGGTATGCTGGTCCAGAGACTCTCAGACATGGGGCAGAGCGGTTCCTTGCTCTCCCTGTGCCCAGCCGTCCATGAGGCAGTCGGGAGGCATGGTGGGTTCCAGCCTTGGCCCACCACCCCGGCAGAACCTCACAACAAGCCAGACGACCCCCCACCCACTCCATGGGTGCCGCCATTTTCCACATTGGACTTCCCTCTCATCAGAACTCCACCCAGCCGACCAGCCCATCACAGCCCGGATCATTGACACCCACCCTGGAGCAGTTTCTTCCTCAATCCGGCCCAGGTATGCTGGTCCAGAGACCTCTCAGACATGGGGCAGAGCGGTTCCTTGCTCTCCCTGTGCCCAGCCGTCCATGAGGCAGTCGGGAGGCATGGTGGGTTCCAGCCTTGGCCCACCACCCGGCAGAACCTCACAACAAGCCAGGCGACCCCCACCCACTCCATGGGTGCCGCCATTTTCCACATTGGACTTCCCTCTCATCAGAACTCCACCCAGCCGACCAGCCCATCACAGCCCGGATCATCGACACCCACCCTGGAGCAGTTTCTTCCTCAATCTGGCCCAGGTATGCTGGTCCAGAGACTCTCAGACATGGGGCAGAGCGGTTCCTTGCTCTCCCTGTGCCCAGCCGTCCATGAGGCAGTCGGGAGGCATGGTGGGTTCCAGCCTTGGCCCACCACCCCGGCAGAACCTCACAACAAGCCAGACGACCCCCCCACCCACTCCATGGGTGCCGCCATTTTCCACATTGGACTTCCCTCTCATCAGAACTCCACCCAGCCGACCAGCCCATCACAGCCCGGATCATTGACACCCACCCTGGAGCAGTTTCTTCCTCAATCCGGCCCAGGTATGCTGGTCCAGAGACTCTCAGACATGGGGCAGAGCGGTTCCTTGCTCTCCCTGTGCCCAGCCGTCCATGAGGCAGTCGGGAGGCATGGTGGGTTCCAGCCTTGGCCCACCACCCCGGCAGAACCTCACAACAAGCCAGGCGACCCCCCACCCACTCCATGGGTGCCGCCATTTTCCACATTGGACTTCCCTCTCATCAGAACTCCACCCAGCCGACCAGCCCATCACAGCCCGGATCATCGACACCCACCCTGGAGCAGTTTCTTCCTCAATCTGGCCCAGGTATGCTGGTCCAGAGACTCTCAGACATGGGGCAGAGCGGTTCCTTGCTCTCCCTGTGCCCAGCCGTCCATGAGGCAGTCGGGAGGCATGGTGGGTTCCAGCCTTGGCCCACCACCCCGGCAGAACCTCACAACAAGCCAGACGACCCCCACCCACTCCATGGGTGCCGCCATTTTCCACATTGGACTTCCCTCTCATCAGAACTCCACCCAGCCGACCAGCCCATCACAGCCCGGATCATTGACACCCACCCTGGAGCAGTTTCTTCCTCAATCCGGCCCAGGTATGCTGGTCCAGAGACTCTCAGACATGGGGCAGAGCGGTTCCTTGCTCTCCCTGTGCCCAGCCGTCCATGAGGCAGTCGGGAGGCATGGTGGGTTCCAGCCTTGGCCCACCACCCCGGCAGAACCTCACAACAAGCCAGACGACCCCCCACCCACTCCATGGGTGCCGCCATTTTCCACATTGGACTTCCCTCTCATCAGAACTCCACCCAGCCGACCAGCCCATCACAGCCCGGATCATCGACACCCACCCTGGAGCAGTTTCTTCCTCAATCTGGCCCAGGTATGCTGGTCCAGAGACTCTCAGACATGGGGCAGAGCGGTTCCTTGCTCTCCCTGTGCCCAGCCGTCCATGAGGCAGTCGGGAGGCATGGTGGGTTCCAGCCTTGGCCCACCACCCCGGCAGAACCTCACAACAAGCCAGACGACCCCCCACCCACTCCATGGGCGCCGCCATTTTCCACATTGGACTTCCCTCTCATCAGAACTCCACCCAGTCGACCAGCCCATCACAGCCCGGCTCGCGCGGCAAGCGGCCTGCGGTTCATCAATAAAGGCTTTATTTGGAGGTGTTTATAGAGTATGCCTCCCGCACGGCAAGCCTAGCAAGCTGCTCGTGTTGTATTTGATATGCCAAATGCCAGTAACAATTATATTAGATCATTCTCATGACCTAATATAATGGTTTGAGGCTCTTTATGTTCCTGTACCAAGCCGATGCCCTTGGCTCTACAGCATGTGACAGGACATATTGAGATATTACTGGTGCCCGCTCTAGCAAATAGATGATTAACGGGAAGATCGTGATCGTGATCGTGATTGTCCACCAGGGGGAGACAATACCCTGCTCTGTCCACTAGGGGAGCTCTCGTCCAAGCCTGAGACCCTGCCCTGCCATGTCCACCAGGGGAGTGCTCATCCCAGACTGAGACAGTGCCCTGCTCTGCCACGAGGGGCATCACTTGTCCCAGCCTGACAATGCCCTCTCTGTTCACAAGGGGAAGCTCTGTTCACAGCCTGAGACAATACGATGCTCTGCCACCATGGAGAGCACTCATCCCAGCCTGAGACAATGCCCTGCTCTGTCCACCAGGGGGAGGTCTCATCCCAGCCTTAGACAGTGTCTTGCTGTGTCCACCAGGGGGTTGTGCTCGTCCCAGCCTGAGACAATAGAAAGCTCTGTCCACCAGGGGGAGCGCTCATCCCAGCCTGAGACAATGCTCTACCCTCCACCAGGGGAGCTCTAGTCCCAGCCCGAGACAATAGCCAGCTCTGTCCACCAGGGGAGCGCTCGTCCCAACCTTACACAGTGCCCTGCCCTGCCACCAGGACGAGCTTTCATCCCAGACTGAGGCAGTGCCCTGTTCTGCCACCAGGGGGAGTGCTCGTCCCAGCCTGAGAAATTGATTACAATGTCCAACAGGGGGAGCCTTGGCCTAGCCTGAGATAGTGCCCTGTTCTGCCCACCAGGGGGAGGTCTCATCCCAGTCTGAGACAATGCCCTGCTCTGTCCACCAGGGGAACTCTCATCCCATCTTTAGACAGTGTCCTACTGTGTCCACCAATGGGAGCACTCGACTCAGCATGAGACAATGCCCTGCTCTGTCCACTAGGAGGACCGGTCATACCAGCCCGAGAAAGTGCCCTGCTGTGTCTATAGGTGGAGTGCTCCTCTGAGCCTGAGACAATGCCCAGCTATGTCCACCAGGGGGAGTGCTTGACCCAGACTTAGACAGTGTCTTGCTGTGTCCACCAGGGGAGTGCTTATCCCAGGCTGAGACAATGCCCTGCTCTGTCACCTGGAGGAGCTCTCATCCCAGCTTGAGACAATGCCCTGCTCTGTCCACCAGGGGAGCTCTCATCCCAGTGACACTGTCCCTGCCCAGGCTGAGCTAAGCACAGGAGAGTGAGGCCAGGCTGCAACACTTGTTCTCTGTTGCTCAGATCCCGCAACTGGAGGCTCGGGGTTCCTACAAGGACGGACCCAGATGCAGCCCCAGAGGCCAGCAAAGTTCTGACATGGGAAGGTCACTCGGCCTCATCATTGAGGGATGGGGCCAAACGCCCCGTCCACCTCCCTGGAGAACTCGGCAGGCTGCAGCTGGTTCCCTCCAACCCCTCCACAGGGAATAGATGAAAACTTCCCTGGGGCCTGGAAGCGAAGGGGCCATGCTAGAGTGACCAGAGCTCCTCATTTGAGAAGCCCAAGGCAATAGCCTTTCAACCCAGGGAACTGTTCTAGTATCATAAACTCTGGCAGGACAGAAAGTTGGGGCTTAGGGAGCGAGGGAAGGGGGTCCAGCTGCCCTAGGTGAAGGCACTGAGGGTCTAGACCCATGGGTATCTTGCGGTAGGAGGCTTCAAGGGTGGCCAGCGGGCGAGCTGGCCGCAGTGACCAGGGCGCAGGGCCCTGCGTGTCTGTATTTCACCAGGTTCCACAAGGTGGAATTCCAATTTCTCAAGCAGCACATGTGGGTGTTGGGACACCGTCCAATCTCTGACTCCTTCTGTTTGCACCTGACCCGGCAGGTGGCTGTCCCGCAGCCACAGATTCTGTTTGTCTCCAGCGAGGCGCAGCACTAAATCACAAAGCATCCGCATGAGTAGCTGAGCCCAGAGGCCGCAGTTTGGATCGGGGGGTGTTGGGGGGTGGGGGAGAAACGGGCACTTCCTGTCATCTCGCTGCCGGCCTGACCGCAGACCTGCTGACTGCCCGCACGACATTGCCATCACGGCTGACCCGTCTGTCCTTCCCTGTCCCTCTCCTTCCCGACCTCTCCTTCCCTGTCACTTTCTCCTCCTCCCCACCACCTGTCTCGCAGGCCGCTCTTCTTCCCTGCCTGCAGTCCACGCCCCCTCTGGGTGGCCTCTCAGTTTATGCATTTGGATTTGGGGTTTTCGGGCAAGCCGTCAATTCTGCTCTCCTGCTGGAGCACCTGAGCTATGCCCAGTCTGCACCGCCCGGCTCTGTCCCGTGGTGTTCCTGCCCAGAGTCCTGCCTGCTGTGGCGTCTGCATGTCCACACAATTCCTCAGCCTAGAAGACGTGTGGGCGTGCCCAGCAGTGTTGGGGCCCTGGGCCGCTTGAGCAGTACTGGACCCTGCTGTGTGGACAAGAGGGGCGGGCTCAGCCACAGCATTGAGAACCCCAGGACCGGTGTGCACCCAAGGCCCCTGGGGATGACGACGTCTACCCTAGGCTGAGGTTCCTGAGACCAGAGTCTCAGTTCTGGGGTTCTTGGGAGAAGGGGACTCCGTGCTCATGGCCTGGTGTCCCCGAGGATATAACAGACCGGAGGCGGCGGGGACCGGCATTCCTCCCGGCATGCCCCTACCCAGAGAACAGAGCAGGAGCTGTGGGTCATTTCTTGCAGCTCGGGTATGCTGGGCGCCCAGCAGCCTTGGCACAGCCCTGCCACCTGTGGACTAAAGTCGGGCAGGACAGACTGTCCTTGACGATACTAGTTTGGAGATGGATATGCGGTCAGCGTGGGCAGCTTTGGGGATGAGCAAACCTGGGCGAAGGAATAGGGCTTCGGGCTTCACTGCCTGACGTAGCGCCACGTCAAGGCCATACGGGGCCCCTCAGCCATCTCTCCTCCCCTCCTATTCTCTCAAGCCTCGCTGCTCTCATGGCCTATAGTCCGTGCAGTGGGCACGAGCCAGGGACACAGGCCGTGCCCAAGTATCTGTTTGCATGAAGGCGTGGCGCCCACCACGGTCACCGTACAAGGTGCGGGCCGTGTGGAGCACTTGGGGGTGGGTGGGTCACACAGAGAATCCTAGGAAGCCCCTCCCCCCCAAGACCATCGCCCAAGGCTCGCGGCAAGGAGCGTGCCTTACCTGGGCCCAGCCCGGAGAGAAGAGCCAGGAGGAGCAGCAGAGTTCTCATGCTGAGGCTGTGCAGGCGCTCGGCTCTGGGAGAGCCGCCGACGCCCACACCTGTTCCTTCTCGGCGATGGCATCTGGCCGGTGGCCCACGCGAGGGTGTCATGGCTCTGTGGCCACAGCCCACACAGCCATTACGGCCTTCAGCCTCTGTCCCTGCTGACCTGGTTCTGCAGCGTTTGGGAGCAGAGAGCCAGGAACGATTGGAGACCGAGCACGGACACTCGTTGCAGCAAGGACGGGAGCTTGGGACTCTCATCGTGTGCCTTATCTGAGTCCAGGGCCGTGACCACCGGGGGTTGAGCTACTCTGCCCATCTGCTCTGGGGAGCGCCTGAGTCTGGCTACACACTCAGCTGTAACACTCGGGGCAATGCGTGCTCGGAGACCATGTTCTAGAAATGGGAAATTTCCCTGCAAAAAGGAAAAGAAAATCGCTGCCAGGTGACCCGGCAGGGCTACTCCCAGGTGTTTATCCAAAGGCCGAAACACAAATTCAGAAAGATCTGCGTGTTCCTGAGCGTGTGATCTGCGTGTTCCTGAGCGTGTGATCTGCGATTCCCTGTGTGTGATCTGAGTGTCCCTGAGCGTGTGATCTGAGTTTCCCTCTGTGTGCTGTGCGTGTCCTTGAGCATGTGATCTGTTTCCCTGTGTGTGCTCTGTGTGTCCCTGAGAGTGTGATCTGCGTTTCCCTGTGTGATCTGCGTGTTCCTGAGCGTGTGATCTGCGTTTCCCTGTGTGTGCTCTGTGTGTCCCTGAGCGTGTGATCTGCATGTCCCTGTGTGTGATCTGCGAGTCCCTGAGCATGTGATCTGCGTTTTCCTGTGTGCGATCTGCATGTCCCTGAGTGTGTGATCTGTGTTTCCCTGTGTGTGATGCTGTCCCTGAGCGTTTGATCTGTGTTTCCCTGTGTGTGATCTGCGTGTCCCTGAGCGTGTGGTCTCTGTGTGTGATCGCCTGTCCCTGAGCATTCACAGTGAACAGTAACCCAGTTAGGAGGTCAGCAATGAGCCAGATATTGAGCTTCTGGGTGGCTACGGATACAGCCACACAACAGCCTTGAGCCTGAGCATGGGGCCGGGAACATTCCAGTGGATTCCCTTCACTGACCAAGCAATGGGGCACCAGGATATCGCCCCGCCCCCACCGCCAACGTTTCTGCGAGTCGCCTCCTGGCCCTGGGGCTGATTGTCTGAGACCCTGCGGGCGCTCCTCATGGTCCGCCTTGGGATGGCCTCTGCTGGGAACAAGCCCTGAGGCGGCCACAAAATGCTGCTGCTGTGTGCACTGGGCTGTGGCTTCCTCCTGGCTCAGTTTCCCTCAGGTGAGTGACCAAGATGTGTCTCACGGCAGACACAGACGAGGTCCCCGTGCCGGCCGCAGCCAGGAGGGCCGGCAGCAGGCTCTGTGCTTCTCGGTGCCGTTCTTGAGTGGATGCTCCCAGAGGGCTCAGCTCCTTCCTGGGGTCCTTGACAGCACGTGGGCCTTCGCCTGCGGCAAGCTGCGTCTGTGTCTGTCTGTGACCTGCTCCTTGGGGACGGGAGTACTGTGACACCTGGGGATCCTCTGGTGTTGCTCTGCTAACTGTGCTCTGTTCTGAACAGGGTGCCGGGCAGAGCTGGAGCACAGCAGTCTATTTCTGGGAGGTGAGTTCCACCCCTGGGGCGTGACTCTTTACATCTGGAACTCTGACCCTCTGGCCCCAGACTCTGGGGACCCTGAGCTGCTCACGCCCAGTAGCGCCCAGATGCCCAGCTGTGGTGGGGAGGCACTGCTCCCCTCCCAGGCACTGCCCACGGGGGCCCGGCACGCTCTGTGCCTTCCCTGCTCCAGCTCCCAGCACCCAGGGGCTCTCCATGGCGGAGAAACTGAGCTGCGCTGCATTTCCTGGGGACCCGTCCCATGAGGCCCTGGTGGTGTCCTGCCAGTCCGGGTCTAACCCGAGCTCACTAGCCCTCTCCTCTGGTCTCTCCGAGACAGGAAAGGGTGTCAGTGGTCGGCAGTGCCTGTGTGGGCAGGCCAGAAGGAGCGTGCAGGTGAGTGGCTCTTGCTGGCCCGAGGGTCAGGGGACACGGGAGAAGCAGATTTCGGGAGAGCTGTAGAGAGGTCAGGGCTGCTTGCGCGGCTGAGACGCAAGACAAACACAAAGGCCAAAACCAGAGAAGAAAAGGTCCTCTGCCCATGTGGGCACAACGGCTGAAAAGAGCTTTTCAATGAAGGATGCTTAGAGTGTCACTAGCAGGAGAGAAGTTGAGCTCCAGCGATGACCAGAGTCCAGTGACCGGCACCGGCTAGACGCGATGACTCTGTCTGGGACTGGACTCTCGATGCGGGTTAGAGCAGCGAGTGCCCGGCCCCTTGCACTGGGGAGTCCCCACCGCACCCTCACGCGTGGTGCTGAGACTGAGGGAGAGAAGCCTGGGGTCCACCTCGAGGACTCTTGACCTCACAAGGTCATCACGCACAGAGAACGGGGTTTGTGTCTACGCCATGGGCAAGAATGAAGCACCGGCTCCATTCTGCGACGCGGACACTCAGGAAAGCTCTGGGCCAGGACCTGAAAATGCTTAAAAACACAGCTACGAGCCTTTATAGTCACAGGGAGAAATAGCTCCTTTCTGTGCCTGCCAGCAATAACGGATCACACATAGCTTCTCTCTGTCTCTGTCTCTGTCTGTCTCTCTCTCTCTCTCTCTCTCCCTCTCTCTCTCTCTCTGTCTCCCCCTCTCTCTGTCCCGGCGACTTCGCCCTTGTCAGCCCTGCAGGCTGGGCCGCGGGCGATGCAGAAAGACCTGCCTTGAGGAAGATATTGTCAAGGGCCGCTGCCACCTGAACTTCTGCTGCTACCAGAGAGTCACGTGACCTGTCCAGTTTCCAGGATGCCCTTCCTTGCCCTGGGCACACGGGAAACACACCATGTCTCCGTATCACCTTCTGTAGTGATGGCGAGCACCACAAAACTGAACGGAGAAATGGCTCCACATTCCTGCGGGTGGAGAATAAACCGTGAATGCACAAAGGCATCTGCCTCGCTCAGTCTCGCTCCCTCTTGGTGTCGTCGCGGGTCCTTTCCTGGGGCTGCATTTGGCATCACTGTGGCATTCAGGAGTGTGGCACGTTACTTGACAAGTTTAACTTTGCCTATAGTGCAAGGCGCAGTTCTCGCAGCTGCACACCAGGTCACTCCCCTTATGGCATGCGGGTGACTCAGGGCCGCTCTGATGACCTCCCACTCACGTGTTGGCTTTCGTCATGCACTTTACTCGTGACCTTTCTGATGTGACCCCTGACCAGCAGGGACTCATGTCCCTTCCCCTGATGTGACAGTCTCGGCTCTTTCATGACGACTTTGCTTTACTTAGACTCCACATCTCAGAGGTCACACAGGACGTTGTCTCTCAGCCACTGTCCACTGAGCGTATGTGTGCAGGGAGCAGCTGTGTGTGGTGACGGCCTCCGACACCACAGGCACGAGGAGAGAGGCGCAGCTCCACCTCATCAGGCGAAGCAAAGCACCCGGTCGGCAGCCCCTGCAGAATGGGTCACCTGAGCAGGGGCCGGCGGTGCTGGGCAGATAGGGGGGGCTGGACCCTGGCTCTGCTTGCCACACATACAGACCCTACACGGTGCCGGATGGACTCCAGCCCAGTCCCAGAGTGAGGCCATCACTGCGACTGGCCTTGTCAGCCGCTGCGGCCTCAGATGCTGTCTGTCCTGTGCGACACAGACACTCTCCCTGCACAAACATCCTCAGGGTCCAGCTTCCCGATGCGTGGTTACGACTTTAGTGTTGAGGTACCGACCCTCGCTCTCTCCACAGTCTGCCTGTGGGACAGAGAATTCACTTCTGGGAGCTCCTGGGCCTGCCACTCCGGCAGCCCTAGGCTAGGCAGGGTCAAGGCCTAAGCCTGCCAGGTGCGGCTCAGAAATAACCAAATAACATAAACCAAGAACATTGGGAGAGGCTGTGAGAAATGGCCACTGGCTTTCTTTCTCCCCATGTGGAAGTTGCTGAGTTAAGCAAAGAGGAATAAGGGGAGAGAGTTCAGGGACAGGGGTCAGGGCGTGAGTGAGGGTCTCCTTGGTCATCTCAGGGCTGTGGGAAGGCATGTGACCGGTGGGTGGCACCAGAGGCCCAGACAGAAAAGAGTTGGGGGCCATCCTGGCTGCTACTCAAAGCTTCCCAAGGACCAATCTTGGGGCAGAGCGTGAGAGATCTAAGGTCACCTCAAGGGTGCCAGCGCTGTGTGGGAGATGGAACCTGACTGGGGGCGTAAAGCCGTCTGGGCCCCAGATGGGTCCGGTGTGGACCTTGGGACTAACAGGCAGCAGAGAAACGACCCTTGGGGCCCACCTGCCCCAATACACTCGGAGATTCGACGATGCAGTGAGCAAGGGCCCAACCCGCCTGGGACATCGAACTGGGAAAAGGAAAACCCCCTGATCACTTCCATCATCCTTTAAGCAAAGAAGGTCACATACCTGGGGGCCCTGCGCTTCCAGGAACGTCTTCAATCTCCCCACAGGTGTGTGTGTGTGATCCTTGCATCTCTGCAGACCCAATCAGCCCCAGGGAAAAGTGGAACTTCCATCAACGGGAACCAAGGCAAACTGCCTTGTTTTAACCCTGGACCCCTTGGGCCCTGTGCTTCCAGGAACATCTGCAATCTCCCCACAGGTGTGTGTGTGTGTGTGTGTGTGTGTGTGTGATCCTTGCATCTCCTTGAACCCAATCAGCCCCAGGGTACTGGCCAGAACCCTACACCCACATCCCAAAACTCAAAACCATGTGTCCACGCTGATCCTCTTACTACCTATCTTGCATGAGGTACCAGTGAACCTTTGTTCCTACATCCTTGCCACCCACCCAAACTCTGCAAACAACCCAGACACCTACTAACTGTACTATCTAGTCACCCAAGAACTCACATTTGAAACCTACAATAGTCATAATGGTAAAAGCAACGCAAAATTCCATCAAGCTCTGTGAGTGAAGCCACGAGTCCAGATGAGCCAAGCAATACCGATGAGTTGTATAGCCTCTCTGATAAGGAATTTCGGAAAGAATTGTTAAGGATGCATGAGGAACTCAAAGAAGCAATGGAATGCAAAATCAATAAAATACAAGAGGACATGAGAGAAGAAGTGAGGAAAATGCAAATGGAAATGACAGATATTAAAAATGAGGTAAATGAAATGAAAAACACAGTGGAAGTGATCTCGAAGACGAGTTCCAAAGAGTCTCTACACAACACCAGAAGATAGAAAAAAGACTCACAGTTACCGAACAGACAACAAGAGATAATCAGATGAAGCTAGAAGAAACAACATACGGATCATTGGGGTCCCAGAAGGGCAAGAAGAAAACCCTGATGAAGAAGAAACTGTCAAAGCCATAATTGCTGAGAAGTTCCCGGAACTAAAGACCGCTTGTCTCAAGATCCAGGAGGCCCGTAGGATACCAGCTAAAAGAAACCCCAACAAGAATACTCCAAGACACATCTTAATTAAAATGACAAAAACTATAGATAGAGATAGAATACTGAAAGCGGCAAGATCAAAGAAAGGAGATCACATACAAAGGAACATCCCTAAGATTTACAGCAGACTTCTCTGATGAAACACTCCGAGTGCCAAAACAATGGTGGGATATTTTGAAAAGGCTCAATAAACTGCAGGCCTCACCAAGAATTCTGTACCCGGCCAGACTCACATTCAGATATGAAGGAAAGATACACAACTTCATGGATAAGCAACAACTCAGGAACTTTATGGACTCAAAACCAACTTTAAAATAAGGACTGAAGGCCACGTGAGTACGGACTGGCCTACAGCTCGGAAGTGCACCATTACTGCGGATGAGAGTTCCTCCTTTGTGTGCCCGAGGCTCGGCATTTATCTCCTCCGCGTAGTATTCGTTCTGGTATGCCTGCAGCAACCCCAAGTTCCAAGCTTGGAATTAGGTCCTGAGCTGCCCCTGGTGTTGCTCCAGATAAAACTGAAGCGGGCCTGGTCTGCGGGAGCAGGAGCGGGTGCGCGGCAGTCTCGCAGGATCAGCCTGCACAGTCCAGGAGCCCCGCAGCGAGGCGCTTGCCTGGTTGGGCCGCTCTGTAGGGCCGCCTGAGCAACAGCCGGCTTACTGGCTCAGCCGCAGTGAGGCTTTTAAAGGGCGTTAGCGAGACTGAGCAGTTTCTGGACAAGGAGCAAATAGGACATCTTTGAGTCAAAATCAGGAAGCTGCCTCCTGTCGCTAATAGGCATGCATCACTCCGCCCCCTAAAAGACTGGCTGTTGGGCCCTGAAGTAGAGCAAGTGGTGGTGCTCTTCGTGGGGTTCCTCAGAGCTCCACTCAGTAGAAGAGCTGATCACAGCCTGGCTCATCACTGACCCACCCTGCAGCAGTCTTTTCCAAGCCCTGCCCAGGTATGCCAATCCAGAGACTCACACACACAAGAGCTGCTACTTGCTCTCCCTGTGCCCAGCTGATCACGAGGTGCCCGGGAGGGGATGGTGGGTTCTAGCCCTGGCCCGCCACCCCAGCAGAGCCTCGCAAGAAGCCAGAGGAACCCCACACCATGAGGGCCAATATTTTCCACATCCAGACTCCCTCTTCTCAGAGCTTCACCCAGCAGAAGAGCTGATCACAGAACACTGACGGTTCATCAATAAACGCTCGAGTTTTGAGGTGACTATAAGAATATCCCACCCGCACAGCAGAGCCTGGCAAGCTACCGCATCGTATTTGACATGCCAAATACCAGTAACAATTATAGACCGCATTCCCATGTCTTGATGGAATGCTTTGGGGTTCTTTATGTTTCTGGAGCAGGCAGATGCCCTTGGGCTATGTCAACTCACAGGACATACTGAGACGTTACTGGTGCCCACTCGGTAAATCGATGATCTACAGGAAGTCAAGTGATGAAGTGATCAAGTTCTTTTGTGACTACATGTTTCTATTTGCCATTTAAATGCCTTATTTTTATCTAAAATTTATTTTATTAAAGCACTGTTGGGTTTTTTCAAAAAAATAAGGACTGAAGGGTCTGCTATAATACGACAAAACCCAAAAAGCACAAAAACCACAAACAGAAAGATGGCACAAAATCCGATGACAATAATCTCTCTGAATGTCAATGGTATAAATGCAACAATTAAGAGACACAGTGTGGGGAAGGCCCGGCCCCGAGTCCTGTGGCCCTGTGAAGGTGAGTGTCAGTGGGCCCGCGGCCCCGTTCCCCCCGAGCCTGGGCTGGTCCTGCCGAGAGGCTCCTTCTCCCCCTTCCCGCTCAGGCCGGCCTCAGGCGGGTGCCCCTGAGCTGTGGCTCGTGGGGTGACCTCTGCCCTCCCGCGTCCCCTTGTGGGAGGGATCCGAGTGTGGGTCGCTTCCGGGCGGGGAGCAGGAGCCCTGTTCTAGGCCTAGGTTGTTTCAACCCCATGCCCGCCGAGGGCGAGGCGTTCCCGTGGCGGTCACGGGTCCTGCAGTTGGACTGGTCCGATGGGGCCCCGACCCCAGGGCTCCCACTGGCCCCTCACGGGTCCTCCTCTCTGTCCCCCTCCGCCCTTTCCCCCCTCAGGCCGACTTCAGTTGGAGGCGCTCTGACAAGCTTCCGGGACGGACAGGGCAGCAGACAGAGCGCTGAGGGCTGAGCTGCCGGTGGAAAACGTCTCTGTCTCTAACTTGTGCTTTTCTTCCCTCCCTCCTTGCAGCCTGTAGTGCGGGGCCCTGCCTGGGCGCACCCCTGGAGGACCAGTGCAGGAGGAGGGCCCGGCCCGCTGGCCCTGCAAGAGCCCCCTTGAGGAGAGCCTCCAGGCCCTGAGCGCTGCCGGGGTCCAGCAGAGCCGCCGTCCGGTATCCCAGCGGCCCTTGTGCGACTGGGCCCCCGGCTCCCGAGCAGGGGCCCTCGGCCTCCAGGGCGTCTTTCTGAGAGGTGCCCAGGCTGCCGGCCCAAACCCCGACCTGGCCTCCAGCTGCACGTCTCCAGCATGAATCAATTTTGGACATGTCAGCGCGGGCCCAGCCCGCCCCGCCGGCTCAGAGAGTCGGGCAGCGCCACCGGCAGGAGCCCCGGGTCAGCAGTCAAGAGAGGGGCCCAGGAGCCCGCAGGCGCCTGCCGCGACCCCCGAAGAAACAGAGGCTCGCGCCTGGGGGCCCCCCCACCGCCCGCCGTGGTCCCCAAGGGGCAGGAGCCTCTCACCATGGTGTTCCGGAGGCTGCACGGGGACTGCTGGAGCTGCGGGTTCCTGCCTGCCGCCTCGGCCCTGTGCGCGGCTGCCCTTGGCGTTCCTGCTCACCGCGGCCCCTCCCCCGCCGGGGCCCGTGCCACGTCCACTCAGTGTGCTCCACGAGGACCTGCTGGTGTCCTCGTCCTCAGAGGACAGCGAGCAGGAATGAGCTGGTCCGCGGGGCTCTCTGGTCCCAGCCTGCTCCGGAGAGGGACACCTCCCCACTGCAGCCGGGAGGGAGACCCCGGCGGGCCTGTCGCCAGGGGCTCCGGCGTGGTAGGTGCAGAGTCTGGCCGGCTGGCACTGTGTGGGAGACTGTTTCCGGCTGTCCTTTCGGAGGTTTGTGTCTGAGCCGGGCGGTGAGATGGGAGCAGTGACTGGGACCTGAGACACGCCTTCTCCGCAGGCGCTGAAGGGGACCTCGGGCTGGCCCCAAACAAAGTCTGTGCCCTGGCTGGTTGCTGCCATGAGTCTGCCTGGCAGCGTGCCTTCCGGGGCCCCGCGTGTCTGTGCGTGCAGGGAATGTGGAGCCTCGTGGGGACAGGGGCGCGTAGATCCGGCGGGCTGTCGTTGGACTCGAGCTCTTCTCAGGGCTTTCCTTGCTTGAATAAAGTGGCTGGAACGCAGCGGTGTCTGGGTGTTCATTCATTGGCGCCTCTGGTCAGGGGCACACTTGCCTTCCATCTCTCGGGGCCTCCCAGTTTCCCCGGAACAGGAGGGAGGACAGGCTCAGGAGAGGATTTTCTCAGGAGAGTACTCTTTCGGGGAAATATCTCCAGTCATGTAGGAAGCAGCAGCTCCATTGGCTGAGAGGCAGAGCTAAGCTCTGCTCCGTGGGACGTGCTGGGGAAGTGCAGTCAAGTGCATGGGAACGCCATGAGCCCTCCTGACCAGGGCACAGCTTGGGCTGGCGCCTCCTTATCTAGCCACCTGCACAAAATCCAAGGCTAAACGTGTCTGTGGGGAGTTAACCCTGGAATGCCTCATGGTCAGGCCGTGAGCGAATAGGTGCCTTGTAACTGACTATGACCAAATGTGCTTCTTTGTCTAAATCATAAAAGGCCCTGATGTGGGAGTAAAGTTGCTCCACTTGGGTCGGTGTATTCACTGCCTTGGTCTGGTTGCACTGCGCCATCCCAGGTCTAGCATCCACTAGAGACTTGACAAAAGCTAGCTCAGAGGAGCTCAGGGCTCACTCCTGGCGCTGCTCAAGGCTGACTCCAGGCTCTGTGCTTAGGGCTGACTCCAGGCTCTGTGCTCAGGGCTCACTCCCTGGCTCTGTGCTCAGGGATCACTCCCGGCTCTTTGCTCAGGGATCACTCCTGGCTCCGTGCTCAGGGCTGACTCCTGGCTCTGTGTTCAGGGGCTGACTCCGGCTCTGTGCTCAGGGCTGACTCCCGGCTCTGTGCTAAGGCTAGCTCTTGGCTCTGTGCTCAGGGTTGACTCCTGACTTTGTGCTTAGGGTTGGCTCCTGGCTCTGTGCTCAGGGCCAACTCCCAACTCTGCTCAGTTCACTTGCAGAAATGTATTGGAGTTCTCACTTGCCCCCAAGGCTCTGTATCGAGGCACATGCACACACAAGTGTAGAGTTGAGCTGTGGATCACTGCCCTCATAGACCTCATTACACAGGTGTTTCCTGCCTGTTTAATGGAACATCCCCATGTCAGAGCTTCCTTTGGTGCTTCACTCGTGTCTTGTCCTTGAAGCTGGCACCCAGAAGTCCCTGCATCTTGAGTTCTCCTCAATGGAGACTTCTCCGCGGGTGAGCAAATCTGCCTGACCCTTGCATTGGCGTTGCCGGGTCCCCCTCACAGCATGGGCCCAGCGGCTTCAGGACTGCGTGATTCTGTCACCCATGTGTGACCGGCCTGTTCCGTGCAATTTCTCTGGCTCCTCGTTAACAGACAGCAAAAGCAAGACCCAATTAGCTCTTCTGGGACAAAGGCCAGTGCTTAAATTTTCTAAGTATCAGTTTATCAAACCTCTTTGCATTCAGCCAGTGCCTGTGGAGTTGAGCTGAAGTTCAGATGCATGACATTCAACTAGACTCTTCCCTGTCCACAATGGAATTAACTCATGGTCTGACCCCATTTTGGCTTTTTTTTTCTGTTTCGTTTAGATTATTTGGGTGTTACCCGACAATGCTCAGGGGTTACTCCTGGCTCTTAACTCAGGAATTACTGCTGGTGGTGCTCGGGGACCATATGTGATACTGGGGATTGAAACCCTGCCAGCTGCGTGCAAAGCAAATGCCCTACCCGCTGTACTTTAGACTTAAAGGGTGATTGAGCAACTGGAAGAAGGTATGTATATCGTACGTTTGACTGGGGATGATATCCAAAATATATTGTGTACTCATAAAGCCCAACACCTAAAAGGCAACCAGCGCATTTGAAAAGTGGGCAAAGGACCCCGTGAGTGAGCGTTTGCCATCTGCAGGGCTCCTGGCTCTGTGGCCTCGCTTTGCTGGTCTGCCAGAGAATCTCGCGTGACCTTTTTGCCCATGGCTGCTAGGTCACATGCGAGCTTCGGTGGGTACATATTGAAATGGCACAGAGTAAATTTGACTCTTCAAGGGAGCAGAGGCCTAGAACCCAGTCTAGCTCAGCCCCTGTGAGTAAAGGTGGGGCGCAAGCATACAGATTTTACCAAAAACACACGGCCTTATGCAGAACAGAGAGAAAAATTCAGAAATAGTTAATTAAAAAATCTTTTTTGGGGGCCGGAGTGATAGCACAGCGGGTAGGGCATTTGCCTTGCATGTGGCCAACCCAGGTTCAATTCGCGTCATCCCATATGGTCCCAGTACTGCCAGGGAGTAATTCCTGAGTGAAAAGCCAGGAGTAACCCGAGTGTCACCGGGCATGATTCAAAAATCAAAACAAAAACAAAACTGTTTATAAATTCTTCTGTTTGTTTTTAAGCCACACCTGGCAGAGCAGGAACTACACCTGGCACTTTCACGGACCATATGGGATGCCAGGATCAACCCAGGCAGGCACGTGCCCTATAGGCTGTTCTAGGTTCCAGTCCAATGGTTCTCATGAACTCATAGCTTGAGATTTTGTTTTGGGGCCACACTTGGTGTATTCAGCTCTTACTCCTGGATCTGCACTCAGGGACCATTCCTGGCAGACTCAGGGAGCCCTTTGGGGTGCCGGGGACTGACCCCAGTTCCACCATCTGCAAGGCAAGTGTCTTCCCCTCTGGTCTATCTCTGTGGACTCCAGAAATATTTTTGCAGTGAAGTTTTTCTCTGGTGCATTCTTAATGCTTTGGAAATGCAGCAGAAGTTCAAAATAGAAAACTAGAATTTCACCGCTAAGATTTTTTCTGGGAACAAGATTTATTGTTTAAATGTTTAATATACGGAACAGCCTATCAGGCATCCAATGCCTTAGAAATTTCGGCATTCAATACTCCTAGATCACCTTATCCATGTCACAGTTTCCTGCGAATTATTTCCTCCCAAATGCTAATCTTTTTCTCACGTGAAAAGGCTCTTTGTGGGCACTTTTCTAGATGACTTTCAGCTGGAATTTCTCCACTGCGAGTCGCCATCTCCTCAGACGGGCAGCTCAATGCTGACTGAGAAATGTGGGGGAGCGGAAGGTTCCTGGTCCTGGCGCGGCTCCAATGGTCCTGAGCTCTCCTTTGTGCCGCAACGGTTCTATGGTTTCTCACGACTTTTCAATAAACCACGTCCACACCGTGAACGATCCGGTTTCAGCATCGTCCCGTTCTTTACTTCTGTAGGCCCTTCCTGGTACAAGCCTGAACAGTGACAGGCCTGAAGGTTCTCTGAGGTGCAGTTGGCTCAGGCTGAAGGACAGCAGCTGCACAACCACAACTTCGCCGCTCTCGGGAAATCCCTAGTGTCAAGGGCAGCAGACCTGCGGCTGGAGTCCTCTATTTCTGAGTCTCTCTCTCTCTCTCCTTCCTTCTCTCTCTCTCTCTCTCTCTCTCTCTCTCTCTCTCTCTCCCTCCACACCCCTCTCCTCTCCCTCTCTCTAGTACCACCGCCCGGCGACTCTGCCACACGGATGCTGGCCTATAGAGTCGTGTCCCCACAACGGGCAGTTTGTCCAACGGACAGGGACGGGGAATCTCCCACGTGCACGATGATGTCTCGTCAATGTGAACTTGAGCTGTGGTGCAGCAGGGACCATGCTGAAGTCTCTCCAACACACGTGACCTCCTCCAGCTGTGTCGCCTCAAGTCAGAGTATGGCTGGACTTTCTCTGGCCCGTGAGTGCCCTCATGGCAGCACAGGGCAGAGCAGCTGGCCGCAGGCCTTCCCGCCCGTGTGCGTGCGCTCTTGCTGCCCAGGTTGAGGACTGGCTGAAGGTTTTCCCACAGCGCCCACACCCTATAGCTTCTCGCCCATTGCTTGAGGCTGTGCTTGCGGAGGTCAGAGCTCTGGATGAAGGCCGTCCGCACACGAGGACCTTATGGCTGTTCTCCGGTGTGGTTCAGGCACAGGCTGGAGCTGTTGCGGAAGGCTCTGCCACACAGGCACACACGCAAGCCTTGGCCCTGCCCGGCTCTCTGGCACTGTTTGCCGACATGAGGCTGCATTTCTGAGTGGCTTGGGAGTGACGGATGGGACGTTCCTTGCCATTCCACTCATAGCCTCTGCCAGGGCAGAGGTGCACTGCTTTGGGGAAGCAGGCGAAGGGCTGTTAATGGCTTTTAAAATACATACAGGGCCTGGCATTCCATTATATGAATCATAAATGAACTGAACTTACTGACTAAAAGACTTCCAGTTTTATATATATATACCAAGTGTTACTTCACTGTATATACAATTTTTTAAAATTGGTTGTTGGGTGTTGCAGGATACCTAAAAGCCTAGGCCTCTGCATCTGCCCTGGATTGCCTCCTGCATGTCACTTCATAGATAGGGGGTAGTCTGAATGTGGCAGTCTTATCTGACCATGTATTCTGTACTGGCTGGTATAAATATTCTCTCATGCTACCACAAGCATTGTGGGACTAGCTAGATCTTACCAGCATATTGGCCTGGCCACGTTGGATCTCTAAGTAATTAGACCAGAGAGAAAGGCTGTTTGCCTCCAAGCAAGCAAGCATGGCTCCCTGATAACTCCAAGACAACTAAAACACAAAACTACCGTGAAGTAGACGAGACTCTTGTGAAGGCCTGGAGAAATATTTAACTGGCATTAGTATTAGTCTTTGGTACAGAGACATGCCATCTCAGAAACCCCCTTCTCTACCCTATAAAGGCAATTCCAGGCAGAACTTGGCTCAAGAAATTAGGGTGAGGTGCTGGGAGAAATTACCTGAGGGCATTTGATCCTTCCTGAAAGGAAGCTTATAGCTAGATTACACTTAGCTTATAGCTTCTCCCAGCTTTGCTAGGAGGCTTTGAATTAGCTCTGGGTCCTTGTAAACAGCCAGATGTCTCCTGAAGTTGCTATATTTCTATAGAGCTATTTTCCTGTTTTCATCTCTAGATAGCCCAGCCCTGAATGGGCTGGGCTGGGAAGTTTGGGCAGTTTTCTAGCTATAAAATAAGCTGCAAGAAGAAAGAAGCTTTCTCTCATTTTCCCCCCTTTTGCCATTTCGGCTTCCATTGGTGTTTTGCTTCTCCGTCCCTCTCCATTCTCTATTGGGCCTCAACACATGGTGGCAGCCATCTTGGCCTACACCTGCCTGGGGCCTAGCTGGGAACCCAGGGTCCGGAGGTTTTCCCTGCTCTTGGATTATATATTGGAACCTGTGATAGTAAAGCCCTTTTTAAAACTGCATCGGATTCCTCAGTCTTCATCTATTACCCGCTGGCTTCGGAGGTAGGAGGGAACCTCGCTTCCCGACACTGTCAGGGACTCCAGCAGCGCTCCCCAACAGTTGGGTCATACCCAGCGATGATCAGGGGTTTCTCCTGGCTCAGGAATTACTTCTGGTTGTCCTCAGGGAGACCACATGAGCTGCCGGGATCCTGCCTGGATCGGCCGTGTGCAAGGCGAGTGTCCTATCTGTTGGACTAGCTCTTCAGGCCCCACAATATTCTCTTCTTACCATACCAAGTTCAGAGGTTAGAGATCATTTTGGAATCTTTTTTTTCACCTGTAAATTCAGCATTTATTGATGAAAAAAAGAAACATCTGCAAATCAATCGATATAATACATCATATAAATAAGAGAAAAAATAAAAGCTATATGACCATATCATTAGATGCAGAGAAAGCATTTGACAAGATCCAGCATATGTTCATGACAAAAAAAACCCTCCTTAAAACGGGAATTGATGGATAAGGGGTGGGGTGGGAGGCGGGGTGGCCAGGGCAGCTTGCTGCAAGCCTGTACTCACTGATCAGCAGTGCCTGATAATTGAACATATGTGAGGGGCACCAGGGGCTGGGCCTAGGCATTTCTATCCGCTTGACATTACTCTCCTTAAAGAGTGTGCCCTATTTGATAAAAAGGTTATTGGGCAACACCGCCCTGCACAGGGATCTCCAGTCGGCCCTAGTGCAGGTTGATATGCCAGACCCTGAAAGACAGTGTTGGCCCAAGGGGTGTTGGGGCCGTCTTCAGCCACCGCTTTTTTAGTTCTTTTAAATCAGAGGGCTCCCAAGGATACCATGCAGCTGGTCTGGCTCCCCGGGGTAAAGATCACCAGCAAAAGCCACATAAGCACAGGGCTTCTGCATGGGGCACCTAGGCAGAGGCCCCACAAGGATTTGCCATAACAGGGACCGAAGGGATGGGGGATGGTTCTGGATTTCAAAAATCTCTTGTGCTATTTCATCCTCCATATAGTGATTCAAGAAAGGCAGACCCTTAGTGGCCGCTTGTTTGGCCTCAGGAGGCTTAAGGGGAGGGGGTGGGAGAAACTGTGCAGTCTCCAGTTATCCCGTAACCTTGCTCTTCCCTAAAGCAGGTCTTAAGAGCCGTGAGAGCAGTATATAATCCAGGAGGTCTCTCCACTGTACATCGAAACTGGTCCTGAAATATTCTTTAACTTTTTTCCCATGTATCCCAGGAGAAAAGGTCTTCAGCATGAACCCAGGACCCAGCAGGTCTCCCTTTAGAATAGTTTCCCAAATTCTGACCACGTGGTCCTCTGGTCCGGTGTCCAGGTTCCAGATGTTGGGGTGTGCAGGGGCTCTGTGGCTAGTAGCCCCTGACACGAATAAGGAAAACTTGCCAGACTTCAACCCTGCAAAAGGGTGAGGGAAGGACTTGGGAAAGATCTCTGCCTTGCCGCTGCTGAAGAAAGAAAGAGCGATACAATGCAGCAGAGGCTTCTGGAATCTTAATCACGTTTGAAAGACTACCCTGATTACATGAGTGATATGTTACTAAAGTAAGACTTCAGATGATGGTTTTGAACTCCGATTAAATTCTTCACAAAATTCAAACTATCCCATTTCTTTTTGAAAGTCAGGAAAAATGTAATTGCAAAAATACATCCGCCATTGAGAATACAGACCACAGGAACATCTCCTGACAGGTACAATCCTGAGAACCACTGACCACAGGTTCATCTCCTCACAGGTACAATCCTGAGAGCCACTGACCACAGGTTCATCCTCACAGATATGTCTCCCAACTGTAAACACTGACCACAGGTACATCTCACAGGTATATCTCCTGTGAACCACTGACCACAGGTTCATCCCCTCACTGGTGCAGCTCCTCACTGAGAACCACTGACCATAGGTATATCCCGACACAGGTATCTCCTCACTGAGAACACTAACCATAGGTACATCTCCTCACAGGTACATCTCCTGAGAACCACTGACCACACGGTCATCCCCTCACAGTTATATCTCATCATTGAGAACCACTGAATACAGGTCCATCTCACTGGTACATCTCCTGAGAACGTCTGACCAGGTTTACCCCTTGAGGTTCCCCCAGAGCTTCATCCCCTCACAATATGTCTCCTCACTGAGAACCACTGACCACAGGTTCATCCCCTCACTGGTACATCTCCTCACTGAGAACCACTGAGCCAGGTACTACTACTCACACGTACATCTCCTGAGAAAGACTGACCACAGGTACATCTCCTCACTGGTACATCTCCCTCACTGAGAACCACTGACCACAGGTAAATCTCCTCACAGGTAAATATCCTTTGAACCACTGACCACAGATAAATCTCCTCACACGTAAATCTCCTGAACCACTGACCACAGGCACATCTCATGACAGGTACATCTCCTGAGAACCACTGACACGGGTTCATCCCCTCACAGGTATGTCTCCTCACTGAGAACCACTGTCCACAGGTACATCTCCTACAGGTACATCTTCTGAGAACCACTGACCACAGGTACATCTCCTCACAGGTACGTCTCCTCACTGAGAACCACTGACTACATGTTTCATCCCCTCACAGGTGTTTCTCCTCACTGAGAACCACTGACCACAGGTACATCTCCTCACAGGTACATCACCTGAGAACAACTGACCACAGGTTCCTCGCCTCCCTGAGAACCACTGCCCACAGTTTGATCTCCTCACTGAGAATGACTGATGACTGGTACATCTCCTCACTGAGAACCACTGACCACCGGTACATCTCCTCAGAGGTAAATCTCCTCACTGAGAACCACTGACGACTGGTACATCTACTCACTGAGAACCACTGACCACCGGTACATCTCCTCACAGGTAAATCTCCTCACTGAGAACCACTGACAACAGGTTCATCCATTCACAGGTTTGTCTCTTCACCGAGAACAACTGACCACAGGTTTATTCACTCACAGGCATGTCTCCTCATTGAGAGCAACTTAGCACAGGTACATCTCCTCACAGGTACATCTACTGAGTACTGACTACAGCATATCATTACATGTATATCGCCTGACTGAGAACCACTGACCACAGGTATCTCTCCTTACATAACATCTCCTGAGACTGATGACTACACGTACATCTCCTCACAGGTACAAATCCTCACTGAGAAGGACTGACCATAAGAACAACTCCCTCACAGGGATCACTGTATCACTGTCTTCCCATTGTTCATCGATTTGCTCAAGTGGACACTAGTAAAATCTCCATTAGTCCTGTCTCAAGCAAGTGCAACCCAAGGGCATCTACTTGCTACAGGGACAGGAGAAGCTCAAAACCATTCTTCAGGTTATGGAACTGAGTCCATAATAGTTACTAGTCTTTGGCATAAAAAGCAAATAAAACACGGGTAGCTTGCCAGGCTTACCATGAAAATAAAATCAACACCTGTGGGCATGTTGAGGAAGATGATCCAGGGGAAGACCAGTCAGAAGAAGGGTTGCCTGCCACAGGGATAGCTCCTGGAGAACCACTGGCCACAGGGATATCTCCTCACTGATAACCACTGACCACATCTACATCCTCTGACAGGTTCATCTCCTCATTGAGGACCACTGACCACTGGCACTTCTCCTGAGAACTCCTGACCACAGGTTCATCCCCTCACAGGTACATCTCTTGAGACCCACTGACCACAGGTACATCTTCTCATGGTACATCTCTTGAGACCCACTGACCACAGGTTCACCCCCTCACAGGTACATCTCCTCTAGAGAACAAAAATGTTAAACTAAGGGGCCGGAGCGATGGTCCAGCGGGTAGGGCATTTGCCTTGCTGGCGCCTGGACCCAGGTTTGATCCCTGGCATCACATATGATCCCCTGAGCACCGCCAGGAGTAATTCCTGAGTGCAGAGCCAGGAGAAACCCTGAGCATCACTGGTTGTGACTCATAAAGAAAAAAAACTAAGAGGGAGATAGTTTCTTAAAAAAATTTTATAAGCCAGAAAAAAAAGATTGTCTTTATAAGATTTGGCATTTGGCAAAATACCAGTAACAATTATATTAGTTCATTCCCATGACCTAATATAATGGTTTGAGGCTCTTTATGTTCCTGGAGCCAGTAGATGCCCTTGGGCTCTACTAGCATGAGACAGGACATATGGAGATATTACTGGTGCCAACTCTAGCAAATAAGTAATCAACGGGAGGATAGTGATAGATAGTGATAAGATAATTTAAAAAAGTTCCGCTGTAGGGTCTATTCAAAGACAAGCTCACGTTAAGGGATTATTTTAAGTCCTTACAACAGGAGATGCAACTCGTACCGAGACGGAACAACAGGGTTCAGAATCCAGAAACTTGCTCGCGAACCCCCAGGGATTAACCTGGGCAAGCTGTGCGTGAAGACTAAGAGCCGAGGGACACGAGGTCACTGTCGCTGCGTAGTCATAGTCCAGCGCGCACAAGCCGCTGTGGGTTGGGCCAAGTGGTTAAACCGGGCAGCGTCCCTTTCGAGGAAGCAGGCTGCCCACAGACGCTGGGCACGGCTCTGGGGAAGGGAAGCATGCGCCTAAACCTGCACACACGTCCCAAATAGGGCTGGGAGCCGCTCCAAAGCCTGGACAAGCAATGGTCTCCGATGACCCTTCCTGAATGCAGCCTCAAGAGCCCGGCGTGCGGCCCCCAACCAAGTGTTTCCACCGGGAATCAGAGATTGTGTAGCGCCAGGGGCTGTTCCGATGAGACAGTGTAGTGCCAGGGGCTGTTCTCAGGAGACAATGTAGCAAGCAGGGCTGTTCGAAGAGACAGTGTAGCACCAGGGACTGTTCGAATAGACAGTGTAGCACCAGTGGCTGTTCCAAGGAGACAGTGTAGCACCAGGAGCTGTTCTGAGGAGACAGTGTAGCACCAGGTACTGTTTCGAGTAGAGTGTATAGCACCAGGGGCTGTACCGAGGAGACAGTGTAGTACCAGGGGCTGTTCCGAGGTGACAATGTAGCACCAGGGGTTGTTCCGAGGAGACAGTGTAGCACCAGGAGCTGTTCTGAGGGAGACAGTGTAGCACCAGGTACTGTTTCAAGCAGAGAGTATAGCACCAGGGGCTGTTCGTAGGAGACAGTATAGCAAGCGGGGCTGTTCCGAGGAGACAGTGTAGTGCCAGGGGCTGTTCCGAGGAGACAGTGTAGCACCAGGGGGCTGTTCTGAGGAGAGAATGTAGCACCAGGGGCTGTTCGAGGAGACAGTGTAGCACGAGATGTTGTTCTGAGGAGACAGTGTAGCGCCAGGGGGCTGTTCTGAGGAGACAGTGTAGCACCAGGGTCTGTTCCGAGGAGACAATGTAGCAAGAGAAGCTGTTCCGGAGGAGACAGTGTAGCACCAGGGGGCTGTTCCGAGGAGACAATGTAACACCAGGAGCTGTTCCTGGGAGACAGTGTAGCACCAGGGGCTGTTCGAGGGAGACAGTGTAGCACCAGGGGGCTGTTCGAGGAGACAATGTAACACCAGGAGCTGTTCGGGGAGACAGTGTAGCACCAGGGTCTGTTCCGGGGGAGACAGTGTAGCACCGGGGCTGTTCCGAGGAGACAATGTAACACCAGGAGCTGTTCCGGGGAGACAGTGTAGCACCAGGGGCTGTTCCGATGAGACAGTGTAGCACCAGGGGTTGTTCCCAGGAGAGAGTGTAGCACCAGGGGCTGTTCGAGGAGACAATGTAACACCAGGGGCTGTCCGTGGGAAACCAAGTCCCGACTTGGAGTCAAGCGCAGCAGGGGGTTTGCAAAGCGCCCACACCGCGGTCCTGCGTCCTTCCGCAGAGCTGCTGCCCTGGATGCTGGCCTTCATTCGCAGATGCCTCCCCGAGCCCGTGGCACCCGCCCAAGCGCCCTGGGCTTTACTCTGTTTGGGCTCGGACGCCCGTTGTCCTTTGGGCGCCTCTGTGGCCACTAGCACCTGCAGAGCGGAAGGAGACATGCAACCCGCACTAGGACACTTCCCGCCCGGACGCCACGGAACAGGACACAAGGCCCAGACGAGCGTCTGCTTAAGTCCCCGGGGCGGACCACCAGGACAGGCGCACTTCTGGGGGGAATAAGGCCCAGGAGGCGCACTTCCACGGAAGTGGGGGCAGGACAACCAGCGATCAGAGCGCAGTGTAGACAAGGCGTAATCACGAGCGAATCTCCAGCAATCAGCTGCAGGTCCAAGTGTGCTCGGAGAGGGTAGCGCTTCCCGCGGCCGGCGGGTTCAGGGAGTCGGGGTTGGAACCCTGGAAGCGACGGGACAAGAGGGCCTGCAGAGTGAGGCCACTTCCGGTCGGACTCCTAGCTCGGCGCAGGCGCACACGCACAGCTTCCGTAGCTCCTGCAGCAGCCCTGGCTCAGACCAGATCCTTTCCCTTTTGCACGGAGGCGAAGGCCCCAAGGGCAGTGGGCAGTGCCCACTGGACACCGCGATGGTGGTGCAAACCCTAACAATAAGTCATGAACACTTTCACGTGTGCCTGTGGGCCAGGGCCATGCCTTCTTTGGGAAAGTGGCTTTTCGGGTCTTTCTGGCCACTTTTGATACGCTTTGGTTGCCTTTTGGGTGTTGGGCTTTATGAGGACACAATATATTTTGGATATCCCTCCTTGTCAGACCATGATACATTCATACCTTCTTTTACTTGCTCAGTTGCCCTAATAGTTTTTTTTTTAAACATTTTATTATACCACCGTGAGATATACAATTACAACGTTGTTCATGGTTGGAGGGTTCGGTCACAGAGTGTTCCAGCACCCACCCTCCACCAGTGCCCATTTCCCACCACCAATGTCCCCAATTTCCTCCTCCCTCCCATAGCCTGCCTAAATGGCAAGTTCTTTATCTCTTTTCTTTCTCCCCTCTCTCCCTTCCTTCTCCTACACATTGTGGGTTGCACTACATACACTTGGAAGCGATCCTGTGCATTTTTTTGCCTGTATTTAATGCTCAGTTCTATGTTGGTATCAGTCCTTTCGACATTTATTCACACATGTCCCCTTCTCTGCCTTACCTAACCTCTGACAACCACACGCTTCTGTAATTTCCACTTTTTGGTAAGACCACCTGATATATTTATGTCATGCAAATAAATGCAGTCATTCTATGTCTCTCTCTTGCCTTCTGACTAATTTCACTCAACATGATCCTTTCCATGTCCATCCATTTATAGGCAAATTTCATAACTTCATTTTTCCTGACAGCTGCATAGTATTCCATTGTGTAGATGTACCACAGTTTCTTTATCCAGTCATCAGTTCTCGGGCATACTTCTGGCTATTGTGAATAGTGCTGCTATGAAAATAAAAGTGCGATTTGTGTTTCCGCTGTGTGTTTTTGGCTTCCCAGGGTATATTCCCAGGATTGGTATGGCTGGTTCGGAAGGATGCTCAATTTCTAGTCTTTGGAGGAATGTCCATATTATTTTCCAGAAAGGTAGTACAAGTTGACATTCCCACCAACAATGTGTGAGAGTCCCATTTTCCCCACATCCACGCCAGCACTTGTTGCTTTTATCCTTTTGAATATGGGCCAGTCTCTGTGGTGTGAGATGATATCTCATTGTTGTTTTGATTTGCTTCTCTCTGATGATTAGTGATGATGAGCATTTTTTCATATGCCTTTTGGGCATTCGAATTTCTTCCTTGTCAAAATTTCTGTTCATCTCTTCTCCCCCATTTTTATGGGGTCGGCTGTTTTCTCCTTATGTAGCTGTACCAGTGCCTGATATATGCTGGATATTAACCCATTATCAGATGGGTATTGAGTGAATATTCTTTGCCATTCTTTGGTCTGTCTTTCTATCTTGGACACTGTTTCTTTCGTGGTGCAGAAGGTCTTCAGATTCATGTAGTCCCATATGTTTATGTTTTCTTCTAGTTAATTTGTTCATAGTGTTTTACCTTTGAAGATGTCTTTAGCTTCAATGTCACGGAGGGTTTTTCCTATATTTTCTTCAATGTACTTTATGGATTCAGGTCTGATATTGATATCTTTAATCCATTTTGATCTGATTTTTGTGCAAAGTGTTAATCACAGGTCCAAATTCATTTTTTTTTCCATGTAGTTGTCCAGTTTTCCCGGCACCACTTGTTGAAGAGGCTTTCCTTACTCCAGTTTGGAATCTTTGCACCTTTATCAAAGATTAACTGATCGTGTCTTTGAGGGTGGGTGTCAGGATCACCTGATCACTTGAATCCCGTTATTCATCGATTTGCTCGCTCGGGCGGCAGTAACATATTCATTGGACCCTATCATGTGCCAATGTAACCCAATGGCATCTGGTTGATTCAGGAATATGAAGAGCCTCAATCCATTCCTTCTGGGTCTTGACAAGGAAGTCTGACCATCTTGTAGGTGGGCGGCCACGTGGTCTTTTGACATCCTATGGGATCCAGTACGTAACGGCTGTAGTCAAGCAGTTGTCACCAAATAGCATTACATGTCCAGCCCATCTGATTTTCAATGCCTTGGCAAAGGAGACAGCGTCCCTGCTTCTGGAATAGAGACGGAGGTCAGAACTCCGGATCCTTCTCTCACTTGAGTGAAGCGTGATATTCCAAGCTTAGCTCTTTCGATGCCTCTCTGGGAGACCCGAATAGCATTCTCATCCTGCTTTCGTAGGGTCCAGGTCTCTGAGGATTATGTCAATGCAGGGAGAATGGTGGAGTCGAAGAGATGTGCCCGGAGCTGGAGGTTTTTTGTCCTTTTAGCTATTTCTTCGATGCCTTTGAAGGCATTCCATGCCTCTCTCTTTCTCCAGCACAGCTCACGTTTTAGGTCATTCATCATGTTGACTTCTCGACCTAGGTACACATAACTGCTGCGTTCAGAGATGTTTGTTCCATTGAGAGTAAATGGGGTCCCAGGAACTAGTTCATTTTCATGACCATAGTTTTCCTCAGATTCAGCTGTAGACCTATCTTTCCACATTCTCGGTCAAAGTCAGCCAGCATTTTTTTCCATGTAGCTGTCCAGTTTTCCCACCACCACTTGTTGAAGAGGCTTTCCTTACTCCAGTATGGACTCTTTGCACCTTTATCAAAGATTAACTGATCATGTCTTTGAGGGTGAGTGTCAGGATAATCAACTCTATTCCATAGATCCACAGGTCTGTTTTTATTCCACTACCACGCTGTTTTTATTACTGCTGCTTTGTAGTACAGTTAAGGTTGGGAAAGGGATGCCTCCCATCTTCTTTTTCCTGAGGATTGCTTTAGCTATCTGTGGGTGTTTGTTATTTCATAAGAATTTCAGGAGTGTTTGGTCAATCTCTTTAAAGAATGTCATGGGTGCCCTAATAGTTCTAATACCTGCCTCTGAGCCTACAGGCCACTTCCTACAGCACCAGCGCTTACTCCAGCCCCAGGATGCTGCCCCCCGGGGACACAGGATGGGAGCTCGCAGCGAGTGTGGTCAGCCAGCCCCAGGCATTAGCCAGGCCTTAGTGTCCACGGACTTGGGGGCTTGGGGTCAGCGGCAGAGTGGCAGGACAGCTCTAGTGGATGTATCCCAGTCATCCATTATGCGCTGCAGCTTGTATCACTGTGTCCCAGCCCGGTGGAGCCTATGGTTTTGTTTGTGACTTCATGGAGCCTCTGACGACAGCGGCTTTTGGCCAACAATGCGCCAGATCCTGCAATTTCCCTCTAAAGCTACAGCCTGTTGTGTGGATCACGGTGTTGGCTGACGGCTCCAGGGCCATCTGCCCACATGCGCACAGACCCACACTGTGGTGGTTCATGAAAGCCACATGCGGCACTTACACTCACTGAGATAAGTGTTAGAACGACAACCTAGGAACCCTGTTAAAAGGCATTTTCGAGGGCCACGCCATCTCACCGAGCTAAAATCTGAGTGTGTCTGAGTGGCAGCACTTGGCAGAGGCTTTCCCAGTTGACGTTACCCAGCGATGGTTGAGACCCTGGCATGGATTCCCTGGGCTCCACAGTTCAGGTGTTGGTTAGCAGTCAAGCAGGTCAGCCTAGCCTTCAGTTAGGGCCAGCTCTAAAGCTTTCCGGTCTGCTCCCAGACCCTGGCCTCCATCTCAGGGGCCTGTGCCTGCCCAGAGGAGGAACTGCGGGACTTCCTCGTGAGCTCTGAGGAGCAGATGGTCTGCAGTGAGCAGCTAGCGAGTCGTAGCTGAGGCAAGCGTCTGCCGCACAGAGGCGTGCAGTGTGCGGAGCAGAGTGACCAATGCCCAGGCCAGGTGCGAAGGGCTTGATCAGTTACTCATAGGGCCAGGAGGGTTGTGGTCACTCCCAGTGTCCGGCACCACCTCATGAAGGGGCTCCTCAGCACAGCCCGACCCACTGCACCTTCCAGGCCAGGCTCCTGTGTTTGAGTTCCTCGGCCCCCACGAGCCCCTGTTCCCGTTCATCATGGGCTTCGGTCAGAACTGTGTGCACAAAGGCTTCCAGTAAAGCAGGCGTCCAGCCAAACAAGGTTTCTGTCTTCTTCTGAAGTTCACTCCATACTCCCAGAACACTGCCAGGGGAGCCCAAATGAGGTCCAGCGGGCACGTCATGGTGCAAAAGATAGTTTTAGCTCTGGGCTCATTCTGGGCTTTGTAGTGAGCCGCACCTGTGTGTACTTCTGTCTGCCCACAGGCGCAGGGGTGCGGCTTCTCCTGTGGCGCAGAAGCTTCTCGTGCAACAGAAGGAGCCTCCAGCAGAGGGCATGCCAGGACATCAAAGCGGGCACACGGCTGAGGGCAGCAGCTCTTTGTGCAGGCTCACTCAGCAGCCACCGAGTTGTAGCTGCAGTAACGGGGCTGGGCTCATGCTGGGTCTCTTGGGCGGGCACAGACTCAGGAATTACTCCTGGTGGTGCTCAGGGAACCCTGTGGGCCCTGGGGGATGGAACCGGGTCGGCCATGTGCAAGGCAAATGCCCTCCATACTGGGCTATGGCTCCGGCCCTGTAATAGGCTTTTCTTTTCTTCTTCTTTTTTTTTTTTTTTTAATTTTTTTTATTATACCACCGTGAAACATACACTTACAAAAGTGTTCATAATTGGTTCTTGGTAATACAGTATTCCAGCACCCATCCCTCCACCAGTGCCCCATTTCCACCACCAATGTACCCCCTCCCCTCCCATCCCCCCACCCGCCTTAATAGCAGGTACCCCAGTTTCCTCTCTTTCTCTCTCTATCTCTCTCTCTCTGTCTCTGCATCTCTCTCCCTCTTATTTTACACATTGTGGCTAGCCCTGCAGATATTTAGAGTTTGTCACTTAAGTCTCTTTGTGTATATTCGGTGGTGAGTTTTAATCTGCCATGTAATAGGCTTTTCTATGGAACCGAAAGACCCCTCACTGTGGGCCAAGAGCGGGGTGGGGGGGTGTGGTGGCGGGGCGGTTCCCGCAGCTCAGAGGTCCTGAGGGTCGGGATCAGGGGTTCCAGGTGAGAGGGAGCTGGGCCCTGGGGGGAGGGTAGGTATTAGAGTCTGACCTGGGCCGAAGGGACTGGACACCCCGTGTCCCACCCCAGCTCATCTCTGACTGTATGTATCCCCGGTCTTCACCCGCTCAGAGCCCTTTGGCGGTGCCGAGCAAAAGGTCAGCCCAGGGCCTGTCCCACATGGCCGAGTGGGTCGTGGGTCGGACTGGATCCTCGGGGGCAGTGTCTGTTTACCAGGCAGGGTCATGGCAGTGATGGGTCCCGCAAGAGGCACGGATCCCTAAAACTTCGTGCCGTCCACAGAAGCATGGGGAGAAAAGTTCCGGTTCACGGGTCCTCTTTCACCACGTGGATGCGGGAATCAACCGTTTTCCAAAAGGCTTACAAGCCCTGGGAATCCTGGGCCCCCTGGCCTGTGGGAGCAGCCCCTGCCCTTTACTAGATGGCCGTAATATCTCTAGATACTCTCAACACAGGTGTGAGCTGAGGGGCCACGCCCTGCAGCCAAGAGATGGGGCCGTGGGGCCAGGAGGGTGGGAAGGAGGAAGAGGGCGCTCCAAGAGCCTCCCTCTCCCGAGCGGAAACCCTCCACGCTCCCTGAGAACTCCACCAAGACACACAAACACACACACACACTCAGTCCCAGCCATCCCTAGTCACTTCTCTGCTCTCAGCTGGAATTGCAGGCCCACATCCTCTCTCTGACAGGGAGTGAACAGAGCCTCGGCAGGACGAGAGGATATGCAAGGACAAGCAGCTAGTCCCAAGGACAAGAGGCCAAGGGAGTTCCCACCCTGGAGGAGAGGGGCGGGAGGGTTTCGAAGAGGCTCTCCGGCACGGTCCAGTCGGGGCCAGAGAGGTGGAGGTGCGGACTATGGGGAAAGGGAGGGTCTCGGGTGCTGCTGCCAGACTGAGGCCCGCAAGGATGGCGGGCCACGCTGGAAGGAGAGAGTCTCCCTGACCCGTATAGGACGGCATGCGGGCCCGGCCCCATGTCCTGGAACGTTTGCCAATGCAGAGGGCAAGGGACGTGGAACCAAATGTCGCCGCTGGTTCCCACAGTGACCTGGTGTTCCAACCTTGATGGGCAATGAGGCGGTTAGGATGCCTGAGGAGCTGGGACCCGGAGTCTAGCCCATTCCATGCATGGGTGAGATGCACAGATGGGGAGGGCTTCGGATGGCTGC
>JAJIBD010003971.1:0-22494 GCA_021461705.1 Cryptotis parvus
CCTCCCGATATATGCTTCACTTGACCTTGGATATTGGTATCATAATATGTACATATATATTTATGCCATGCAAATAAATGCAGTCATTCTGTATCTGTCTCTCTCCTTATGGCTAATTTCGCTCAACATAATCTTCTCCAGGTCCATCCATTTATAGGCAAAATTTTATAACTTCATTTTTCCTAACAGCTGCATAGTATTCCATTGTGTAGATGTACCAAAGCTTCTTTATCCAGTCATCGATTTTCGGGCACTCTGGTTGCTTCCAGATTCTGGCTATTGTGAATAATGCTGCTATGAACATAAAAGTAGGGATGGTGTTTCCGCTGCGTATTTTTGGTTTCCCAGAGTAGATTCCCCAGGAGTGGTATGGCTGGGTCAAATGGGAGTTCAATTTCTAGTCTTTGGAGGAAAGTCCATATTGTTTTCCAGAAAGGCTGTACCAGCCGGCATTCCCACCAACAATGGATGAGTGTCCCCCTTTTCCCCACATCCACGCCAGCACTTGTTGTTCTTGCTCTTTTGAATATGTGCCAGTCTCTGTGGTGTAAAGTGGTATCTCATTGTTGTTTTGATTTGCATCTCTCTGATGATTAGTGATGATGAGCATTTTTTTCATATGATTTTTGGCCATTCGAATTTCTTCCTTGCTGAAGTTTCTGTTCATTTCTTCTCCCCCATTTTTTGATGGGGTTGTTTGTTTCCTTCTTGTAAAGTTCTACCAGTGCCTGATATATCCTGGATATTTACCCCTTCTCAGATGGGTATTGGGTGAATATTCTTTCCCATTCTGTGGACTGCTTTTGTATCTTAGTCACTGTTTCTTTTGAGGTGCAGAAGCTTTTTAGTTTCATGTAGTCCCATATGTTTATCTTTTCTTCTAGTTGCTTTGTTAGTGATGTTTCACCTTTGAAGATGCCTTTAGCTTCGATGTCGTGGAGGGTTTTTCCTATATTTTCTTCAATGTACTTTATGGATTCAAGTCTGATATTGAGATCTTTAATCCATTTTGATCTGATTTTTGTGCATGGTGTTAGACACAGGTCCAAATTCATTTTTTTACATGTTGCTGCCCAGTTTTCCCAACACCACTTGTTGAAGAGGCTTTCCTTACTCCATTTTAGACTCATTGCACCTTTATCAAAGATTAAATGATCATGTGTTGGAGGTTGGGTGTCAGGATACTCAATTCTATTCCATAGGTCCACGGGAATGTTTTTATTCCAATACCATGCTGTTTTAATTACTACTGCCTTGTAGTACAGTTTGAAGTTGGGAAAGGTGATGCCTCCCATCTTCTTTTTTCCTGAGGATTGCTTTAGCTATCCTTGGGGGTTTATTGTTCCATACAAATTTCAGGAGCGTTTGGTCAATTTCTTTGAAGAATGTCATCGATATCCTCATAGGGACTGCATTGAATCTGTACAGAGCTCTAGGGAGTATTACCATTTTGACAATGTTGATTCTCCCCATCCATGAACAGGGAATGTGTTTCCATTTCCTTGTGTCCTCTTTTATCTCTTGGAGCAGTGTCTTGTATTTTCTTTGTACAGGTCCTTTACATACTTGGGTAAGTTGATTCCTAGGTATTTGATTTTCTGTGGCACAATTGTGAATGGAATAGTTTCCTTAATATCCTTTTTCTTCTCTTTCGTTATTTGTATATAGGAAAGCCACCGACTTTTGGGTGTTGATTTTGTATCCTGCCACTCTACTATATGCGCTCTATTGTTTCTAGGAGTTTTTTGGTAGAGAGTTTAGGGTTCTCTAGTTATAATATCATGTCATCTGCAAATAATGATAGCTTGACTTCTTCCTTGCCTATCTGGATGCCCTTGATGTCCTTTTTCTTCTCTGATTGCTATGGCAAGTACCTCCAGTACTATATTGAATAAAAGAGGTGAGAGGGGGCAACCTTGTCTTGTCCCTGATCTCAGGGGGAAGGCTTTCAACTTTTCCCCCATTTAGAATGATGCTTGCTGTGGGCTTTTGGTAGATGGCTGTAACTATCTTGAGGAAAGTCCCTTCAATTCCCATTTTCTGGAGGGTTTTAATCATGAACGGGTGTTGTCATTGCCACAATTTGGCTATTGTGAGCAGTGCTCCAAATAACAGAGTGCTAATGGCTTTACTGTACAGGGCATCTTTCCCCCAGCCCCACGCCCTGGGTTGTACTGCTATCATGGATTCAGGAAGTTATCACCTGGGCAAAGCAGTTACAAAATGTCACTTGTCACTTGTCTTCCCATTGTCATCAGTTTGCTCCAGAGGGCGCCAGAAATTTCTCCATTCTTGGGAATGAGGCCCATTATTGTTCCTGTTTTTGGCATATCCGAATACACCATGGGTAGCTTGCCAGGCTCTGCCGTGGCACTGGGTTCACCCAGGGGCTTTATGGCTTTATTTAATTAAAGAATTGTGGTTTATAAAGTTATTGATTGTTGCAGTTCAATCATTTTATATATATATATAATATATAGGCTTTATATATATATATATATATATATATATATATATATATATATTGTCTTTGGGGGGTCACACCCAGTCATTCTTAGGGGTACTTCTGGCTCTGCATGCAGGAATTGATGTAGGCAGGCAGACTGGGGGGTGGTCTGCATGACCTGGTTAATGAGTTACAAAATAAGAATATATAGTCATTAGCCACTAATGCAAACTGATATGTCATTTATTTTTAATATATTATTTCACAACTTTGATGGATGAAGGGAACCTCAGTGGCACAAAAGTTTTGTTTTCTCTTAATTTCATTTATCCATTACCAATTCCCTATTACTTCCCTCAATTCACATTGATATCTTAATAAGTTTCTTTTTAAAATTTTATTTCCTTTTTGTCCAATTAAAAATAAGAAAGGAAAAATATTTAATATTAAATATCACTGCTTGTTCACATCTGTTCTCTGTGTGTTTACTTTTGTTAGGTTTGTTATTGCAAGGATTAGTTTTGTTTGAATTGGTAAAGAACATATTTTGGTGCAATTCTGATGTCCTACAACTGTCTTCAGATATGTCAATTTCCCTTAATGACAATAATATTGGTACTTATCTCTAAAGGACACTTTGATAACTACATAAAAGGGTCTATATGGTTTATCTACATCCTAGGGCATGTATTATATAACCATTATGCATATAATGCATTTGTAAATAGTATCAATTATATTCTGATTCCAATCTCCTTTGTGAAGATCATAAATATCCTTGTAGTTTCTGACATATTATAGGGTGAAGTTAAAAGAATCATGATGCTTACTATTTAAACTCACTATCTCAATTTCTCATGTAAAAATAAGAGTGTGTACTTCTTAAATAACATTCAAAAAATAAACCAGTGTACACTATTAACATATTTTTACTATAAATCGCATTGTGTAGTAAGTGAAAAAATTACTTGAAGGGAAAAAGACGACTGTCAACTGGAGACTTCATGGTCACTTGAAAGTTCTATATATAAAGAGTGAAATACTTTAAGAATAGACCTAATATATGTTTTCAGTAGAGATTTGGTGAACTTTGTGGTTTGTGTCTTTTATGATTGGGAGCAGGATTAAAGAATCTCAGGTCTCTATATTAGCTTGTGTGGGGATTAGAGGAAACATTCTTTTATGAGTCCTGGCCCTTATTATAGAGAGGTTGTATAGGACAGTTTTGAGCAGCCATTCATGGTTTATAATTAAATTTCAAAGTAAGTTATCTTAGTTCATTTTCTTTTTCTCTAAATCTCATTCAGGGAAAGAATTAGTGAGACATTTTGCAAGCGCTTTTTATTATCAATGATTCTGAAGTCAACTATATATAAAATGAATTTAACCAAGTAGAGTTAAAGCATTTAAACATTATTTTGCAATTGGACTGATATATGAGAATGGATATTTTAAATGATGCCACAAAGGTCATAAAATATAAAATCAACTCCAATTTTGTTGCAAACATTCAAAATTATAAAGCATTAAAATAATTACATAATTTACTATAAACAAAGAATTTAGCACACATTTTGGTGTATAATCATTTCAACAGTATGATGATAGGAGCACTAAAGACAGCAATGCTCCCTATTTTACATACTCTGATCCTAGTGTTTGCCAGATGACTGGTAAGTAGTTGATTGCTAATAATCTTAGCTGAAAAATAAACGAATGATAGGTCTTAACTGAATAATAAACACATTATAAACCAAAAATATAAAAACAATAATTCTTATCTAAACATAAACACATAAACCAAAGATAGGTAGAAATGAAAACATTAAAAAACTTTAGTCTTTTTTCACTGTCTTAAAATTCTAAATTCACAGTATTAAAATAAAATGGAATTTATGGTGAAAAGTTCAGGAATTATTATTTAAATAATCACCACTGTTCTCTTATATCACCACCCTCACACCACGGGCGCCGCCATTTTTTCACATTTGGACTTCCCTCTCGTCAGAACTCCACTCAGCAGACCAGCCCATCACAGCCCGGATCATTGACACCCACACTGCAGCAGCTTTTTCCTCAATCCGGCCCAGAGCCTCACAACAAGCCAAACCACCACCCTCACTCCACGGGCACTGCCATTTTCCACATTTGGACTTCCCTCTCGTCAGAACTCCACCCAGCAGACCAGCCCATCACAGCCCGGATCATCGACACCCACCCTGCAGCAGCTATTTCCTCAATCCGGCCCAGGTATGCTGGTCCAGAGTCTCTCAGACATGGGGCAGAGCTGTTCCTTGCTCTCCCTGTGCACAGCCGTTCATGAGGCAGTCGGGAGGCATGGCAGGTTCTAGCCCTGGACCACCACCTCGGCAGAGCCTCACAACAAGCCAGACCACCACCCTCACTCCACGGGCACTGCCATTTTCCACATTTGGACTTCCCTCTCATCAGAACTCCACCCAGCAGACCAGCCCATCACAGCCCGGCTCACGGCCGCAAGCGGCCGCATGGTTCATCAATAAATGCTTTATTTGGAGGTGTTTAAAAGAGTTTACCTCCCGCTCGGCAAGCCTGGCAAGCTTCCGTGTTGTATTTGATATGCCAAATTCCAGTAACAATTACATTAGGTCATTCCCATGACCTAATATAATAGTTTGAGGCTCTTTATGTTCCTGTAGCAAGCTGATACCCCTGGCTCTACTGGCATGAGACAGGACATATGGAGATATTACTGGTGCCCGCTCTAGCAAATAGATGATCAACGGGAAGATTGTGATTGTGATTTGTGAATGTCATGTCTATTGAATAGTCACTTGATTCTGTAATTCGGTTATAGTGTGTGTATACCAAGTTCTTCAGTTTTGTATACTTTCCCTTTTCAGACACTGTAAAGTATTCCTTTTTATTTCATAAATTGTTAAGTTTATCATTGACTACCAGCATAAACTCCTGAATACCAAGTTTTCAAATATATGCTTAAATAATATGTTTTAAAATAAGTGTTATCACCTCAACATTTCTATGAAATATCAGGTTTAAAATTAAATATATTAGGAAATAACCAGTTTGGGAGTGCTATTAAAAGGCTATACTTGGTACCATTTTTGAAAGTTTCCCTATTCTTTTTCCTTTTACTTCTATTTTCCAATTTCCTAGCTTATATTTTGACTTATTTGTTCAACATTTTTTGGCAGAGTTTTTCTAAAGATTAATTTTATATATTTTCTTTTCCTAACATTTTTTCAATTTCTTTCTTCCAATAGATACTCTTTATTGCCTATCTGTCTGAGATTCCTTTGACAGACACTCACTCTTATTAAACCATCCATGTTCTTGAAGCCGGAGGTAGCAACCACAGCATAGTTTTACTCATAAAAAGGAGGGATGTGTGAAATTCCAAACTTTTTCTTTCAAATGTGGCCCAGAAATAAAAGTTTCTTTTCATTTACCATTCTCAGTACTATGTGACATTTCTCCATAGATTTGGAACGAGAGTGGTTTGGAGATCTACCAATCTGTTCCCCCAGAGCCTATGGCAAGCACAGTAAAGAGTTTTCAAAGTGTGAGATCACTTCCTATATCTCTCTAACCTCCCTTCTTGTCTCCACTAGATTCATCATTCCAATCTAAGAGCAGATAGGGATTCTCATTTTCCATGCTTTTATTCCGCCTCCAATGTCCTCAAGGGAGTAATTTGTGAGAAAATGGGCTTCAGAGTGCCTTAAAATTTTTAGCAAGTGCAATCAGCATACCCACTGGAAGGCAAACCATATTCTTCAGTAGCAGAGGTAGGCAGTTGTCATTTTGCCATTTGCTTAATATGTGAGGCAGTAGAAAGTAATTCATTTCATGTCACTTGTTATTCTTAGATAATACGCTTTGACCATTTGTGTTCACTGGAATGACTTTTATATTTAAATATTGAATTCAATACATTTGACCTTTATGAACTTTAGCCTAAATTCCCCTGTAATCTAGAAATAAATTTATAGATTTGTATTTAAATAATAGCACCATGCCTAGTAAATAATATCATTGCAAAGAACTAACATGTTTGTCTATACATATGCATATGGGTGCATCAGACACATGTACACAGATGTTACCTAATATGTAGCATACAATGTTTTAATGTGCTCTAGGAGGTCAGAATTTGCACAAAGTTTAAGTTACTTCTACTAATATCAACAGAATATACAAGATTAACAAGTCCAACAGTCATCTATAATGTAGAGTTTAAAGCAGCAAGAGAATTCTGATTTAAAATATGATGAGAAAATTTTTTTCTCTTTGAGTTTCAAATGATTCATTTAACTAAATGTACTTCATTATTATACCAACATTTCAATTATATGGTTTGGTTAAACTAAACTGTTTATCATGATTTGGGGCTTAGGAATTTACATTTTCAATAGTTTTTTATTTATTTATTTATTTGCTTTTTTTGGGTCACTCTCGGCAATGCTCAGGGGTTTCTCCTGGCTCTGCACTTAGGAATTACTCTTGGCGGTGATCGGGGAACCATATGGGATGCCCGGGGATCAAACCCCAGGCCGGCATGGGCCGGCCAAGTGCAAAGCTAACGCCCTACCTGCAGGACTCTGGGCCCCTCAATAGTTTATTATTATGTTAACATTGCCTCATTATATATATATACATATATATATATATGATTTTCTATGCTTATAAACTTCACAAAAGATGCCATAGACTAGTTATGACTTTAGTGTCATGAGGTCATTGTGTTCCTTTCCACCTTCTTGGGTGAAATCACTTCTAGATTCTACTTATTTCTTTTCTCATTTTTGTGCATATGCCCACATATACATTCCTGGCAGTTTGATGTTGTCACTCCATTTTGGACTCTTGTCTGTGTTTTATATTTATATTTTTATCTTATTTTTTGTACATCTGTGTACAAGTGTACATATGCATATATAAATGAACATGTTAGTTGTTTGCAATGATATAATCTAATAGACATATAAATAATAATAATATATTATTATATTATATTGTTTATATTTTATCTGACACCACATGATTATATTGTTTTATAATATAAAATAATAAAGGAAAAAGAGACATTTCAGCATATTCTTCTTTATTTTACTTTGATGTTCTTGACAAAATAACAGCAACAACAACTGCAATAGAAATATTTAGGAGACCAATATTTATGTGTTAGTTACAGCTAGGTATGGGGAAAGTTTAGGATCAACATTAATAAGATAATTATAAACTCATAAATCATAGTTTATATAAGAAAGGCATAATTGACATAAAGAAAATAGTGAAATGATAGAGGCAATCCCTTAATTCAATCACTTGCACTACATGGTCCAGACAATTGTAATATACATGCTGTGCAGTGAGGTGTACCACGATTGAACTTTGCCTCTCCCCTACGTACATTTAGTATATTTAGTTAAATTCCAGAATAAATGGGAATGGTCATTCTGATAAAAAAAAAAAGGTGTCCATGATATTGTTCCCCAGCAGGTAACAAAAAAACTATTTGTCACTATTTTCTTTTTAGTCAGAATTGAACAAATTGGTGTAATATGTTGTGAAATTTTGTTTTGAATCATTACAATTATTCTGGTAAATAATACCCAATTATATCATCGAGAACCCACTTTTGGATAAACTCATCAAATTCCTTTATTGCTAAAATTGTTACTTTGTTCTCATATTTTGCATAAGTAGCATTTGCTTTTGCCAGAAAAGTTTGTAAAGTTTTTTTTTCTTTTGTGTTGAAACCAACACACATACCAAAAAATAATTAAAAGTTCTCTATTGATTTAGGTTTTTCGGGTCATATGTAGCAATGCTCTAGGGGTAGTCCTGGCTCTGTACTCAGGAATAACTTCTGGAGTTGTTCAGGGTACCTTGTGAGATGACCAGGATTGAACTCAGGTTTTGGTGTTTGCAAGGCAAATGTCCTCCCTTCTGTGCTCTGGCCCTGTTTGATTTGGTTTTGGACCAGACCTTGTGAGCTCAGGGCTTACTTGTAACTCACAGTCAGGGATCGATAGCAGTCTTGGAGCATCACATGGCATGCCAAGGATAGAACCCTTATCAGCTGTGTGCAAAGCAAGTGCCCTAATTATAGTACTGATGCTGAAATTTCCACTTAGATATCTAATTTATATTGAGATAATTCATTGAGATAAGAAGTTACAATTTAAGCACAGAATTTTGATAAGTTATATGGATTTTCACTTAACAACTGGAACAAAATTTATTTTCCATGAGAAGGAATGTTTCCTTCTTTTAGGTATTAAAAATGAATGAAAACCAAGAAAAAACCAAAGTATGAAACTAGCATAGGCATTTCAACTTTGTCATTGTCTCTGCACCTTCTGTCAGAAATTAATTTTTTTTGTTTTTGTCTATGCAGCTGGTCCTCCTTTTCATTTCTTCATAAGAAATGAACTTAATATTGCTCTTTAACTATCTTCACACCTGTCCCTAAATATGTATATATATAATCATTGTATCATTGTATCTTCCCGTTCATCATGATTTGCTCAAGTGGGCACCAGTAACATCTCCATATGTCCTGTCTCATGCTAGTAGAGCCCAAGGGCATCTGCTTGCTCCAGGAACATAAAGAGCCTCAAACCACTCCATTAGGTCAAGGGAATGAGGTCCATAATTGTTACTGGTATTTGGCATATCAAATACGACACGGGTAGCTTTCCAGGCTCTGCCGTGCTAGTGAGATACATATATATATATATACATATATATAGTTCACACATTACTTTCTATTCTAAATACATGGGTAATAAAATGCATTAATATGGACCCAGTGTGCCTACAAGTTGTGCCTTACCAGCAGCTCAGACACCATTCACAACCCACCATGAAGTAGGACTTAAAACTGAATCTCCTGGGGGGACAGAACAGAGTTACAAATGCTCCAGCTCCTTCCTGTGCCAGGCTGACCACGAGGCTCTGAGAAGGGGAAACTGACTCTCTCCCTCTCAAATTTCATTACACCATCAGGAGTCAGGAACACCTGGGTGTCTGTGGGCACACTGACCTGGCTTGCATTGGGGAATGAGGCACCTCCTCTCATCCTCCCTCCTGAAATGATCCAGTGGTTGCGCCTATGAGCTCCGCAGACGCCATTCACCACTGATCATGAACAAGGACTTATGAGTAAATCTCCAGGGAGACTGATCAGAGGCACAAATGCTACTAGCTCCATCCTGCAGTGTGAGGCCACTTTGCACATTTTTAACATGACAACTCAGTTTAAGTTCAGGTCTTTATCAAAACCTTTCCACACACATATGTTGCAATGATCAATTTGATTACAGCCAGCTAGAGTATCTGTTGTAGGGATGGGGTGTGGGTTCGAGTTCCCTTTGGTGGCAGTAGGGGCACACTGGTGGTGGCACTGGTATTGAATATGAATGCTGTTACAACTATACTGAGAAGAAATTTGTAAATCACTATGTCTTAATAAAGTTTTTTTTAATTGAATGATTCCATACTAAACTAGGTTTATAACTATAGCCCAGTAGTTTCTGAAGGATGAAGTAGGCAGAATACTTTGTTCAAAATGACCATCAGGAACATTGATAGTAGGAAAAATGCAAGAGAATAGTCAAATGATACTGGCTGAGCTCTCCAGCCTATTCCAAAGACTCTGTATGCAACTGAGATGCACTTCATTTCTTTTGAGTCTTTATAATGAGAATGTCCAAACTGCCCCTGAATAATGCGTTTGAAGAATCAATTGCAATAATTCAACATTTAGCATCTTTGATTTTTTAATAAAAATCTGATAAATACAAATTCACTGCATACTAGTTATTTTATTGAGCCATTTATACTGAATCTATATCCCAGCTCACATCACTATTTCTGAAAAGATGTCACTATTTCTGAAAAATGACTAAAGTAGAAAAAATTTAATATATAAAGAGAAACTTAAAGAGCCACTTGTTTAAGGATAGGATATATAAAATAATTCAGGGAATAAAAGGTGATTTAAGAAAAGTAAATGTCTAAATTTTAAAGAGGCCAAAAGGAATAAACTATGAAAGTAGCTATCACCTCTGGCCACACTTCACCTGCCTTTTATAGAAATTTTTGAAACCTAGCAAGTTATTTGAGACCTTAACAGAAAGCATTGGTTTTTGTAGTAATAGAGACTATTTCTATGATTTGTGCGGAGTGGGTAATGAGCAGTTTCCTGGGAACCATATTTTTGCCAGAAAATGATATTGTACACAAATATCTATTTCCTTTTTTCCATTTTCCTACATCTCCCCCAGAGATTCAGTTGAGCATATGGGTGTTCCAGTAGCAAACATATACCATATTCTTTTGCAACATAGTGTGACTATATTTTGTATTATCAGTGTGAGTAGAAAGGAAAACATGTAATTTTCTGATTGTCCAAGACTTTAAATTCCCTTCTCCCCTGATAGCAGAGGTGTTATGAGATTTGGAGCAGATCATGTTATACAGACATACCGCAAACCTAGGGCTAAAGGCACAGAAATCTAATTCTTCTTTTTTATACCTAGGTCTAGACTATGTCTTTTTTACCAGCACATTCACACTTCAGTTCTACTTAACTATTTTAAAAGAAATGAGCTCATGACCATTACAAACTGAGAATCAAATATTGTTCAGTGAAAAAGAGCAGGATATATTTTGTTTCCTATAAGAGTGCACACAAAATAAAGAGCAAAATAGGAAACAAGAAACGTTCAGTAGAAATGGAAATTAGATGTATTATTTCAAAGAAACAATGAAGATATACTGAGGAGGAACAAAATCAGATGACAAATAATTGAATTCAGCTGATAATTAAGAAATACAACCAAGAGTGGGATTCATAAGTCTTACAATTTTGTTGAAAATTAATTTTTAAATCTGTATAGCTGTAGTCAGAGATAATGGTTATCTCTGTGGCTTTAAAATTGTCTGTCCGACAACTAGCTGATATCGTTCATTGAATTTGTGACCCTGACAAAAGGCAAATGGAGTTATAGATGATGAAGTGGTGAATTATGAGTGGGCAGTAGAGGTTTTAGAGCTCGAAGGGATTTAAGTATTTATATTAATTTCCCTCAAATTGGGGCCGGAGCGATGTACAGTGAGTAGGGCATTTGCTTTCCAAGTTGGCTGACCGAGTTTCAATCCCTGGCATCCCATATGGTCCGTAGAGCACCACCAGGAATAATTCCTGAGTAAGAGTCAGGGAGCACCGTCAGATATGACCCAAAAACCAAAAAAAGTTTCCTCAAATTATTCTCATTTCTCAGACAAATATGTTCAAATGCATATTGCAGCTACAGAAAGCCAGTGAACAAATGCAAAGTGTTAAGTGATCCACTTATTTCCATGCCTGAATAGGTATCTTATCTTATTTGACTTGGGGAGACTCACAGACATGGGGCAGAGCTGCTACTGGCTCTCCCTGTGCCCAGCCACTCAAAAGGTGCCCAGGAAGGATGGTAGGTTCTAGCCCTGGCCCGCCACCCCAGCAGAGTCTTGAAACAAACCAGAAGACTCCCCACTCCATGAGGGCCTCCATTTTCCACATCGGACTTCCCCCTCGTCAGAACTCCACCCAGCAGACCAGCCTATCACAGCCTGGCTCCTGCCCCAAGCGGCCCCTCATTTCATCAATAAATGCTGGATTTTGAGATGACTACAAGAGTATACTAGCCACACAGCAGAGCCTGGCAAGCTACCTGTGTCATATTTGATATGCCAAATACCAGTAACAATTATAGACCTCATTCCATGACCAGATGGAATGGTTTGAAGCTATTTATGTTCCTGGAGCAAGCAGGTGCCCTTTGGCTCTACTTGCATGAGACAGGATATATGGAGATGTTACTGGTGCCTGCTCAAGCAAATCGATGATGAGCGGGAAGACAGTGGTACAGTGACAGTGATTTGACTTAGACTGTGCACGTCATGAAGGCTGAGAAAATGCAGAGATATGACAATGGTGTGATAAAGACTCAAAAGTCAAACAAGAAACATACAATCATATTCTAAAATCGGTTGATCTATTAATGAAATCTAAATGAGAGAGGAGAATCTAAGGTCAGGAGAACCTGTAAATAGACACTTTATTGTAAATTACCTCACTGTAATTTACAGAATTCAGATCACACCTTAAGTCAGTCAATTTTAATATTGTAATTCATATTATTTGGTTTCCTGATGAATATTTCCTCAGATATAAGCATGGCTTGCATGGACTGGGAAAGCCTGGCTAGCTACCCGTGTCCTATTTAATATGCCAAACACAGTAACAATACTAGGCTTTATTCCCATGACCTGAGCAAATGGTTTGAGGCTCTTTGTGTTCCTAGAGTGAGCAGATGCCCTTGGGCTACACTAGCATGTGACAGGGACGAATGGAGATGTTACTGGTGCCCACTTGAGCAAATTAATAAACAATGGGAAGACACATGATACAAGTGATATATTTTACTGACAAGACCTTAATGAGGAGACATTTAAAAATGAATTTTTATAAGAATTTAAATGTGCCATTGTTTTCAAACACCAGCTCCTAAATAATTGAATGTTTTATAAGCGCTATAAAAAATAAGTTGGCATCCATAATGCCAGGGTAGCTTTTGTTTGTTTTGTGTTTTTTATTCTTTAATTTAACAAACTCTTTAATTAAAAATAGATCTGGAAGGACCAGCACCCTAACCAGTACAGTGGTTAGAGACACATGCCCTACATGTGTTGAACCGAGTTCAATTCCCAGCATACAATGACCCCCCAGGCATCTCTGAGTCAGCCCTAAGAGCTCCACGTACCGCTGGGATGACTGGGAAATCCCTGGGACTGCAGGCCTGGCCCAGCATCACGTCCTCAGATGCTCATATGAACCACAGCCCAATAAGTAGAGAATTGATAGAGGGGCCCCCAAGCCACCTGAGCTCCACTTAAGATTTAGGAGCTCCCTCCAGTTCTAAAGAAATAGAAATAGGCCTGGAAAGATGAAACAATTTCCCCAGGACTCAATAGGTTGATGTCTCTTTCTAAGCAAGGCAGTGATTGAATGCTGTTGCTGGAATTTTATACTCTGATTCAATGACTTTGGAGGCACTGCAGATTTATTTTGTGCTAAGAATGTAAATGTACATGCCTATTCAATGGAAATGAATAAAGAATTAATGGTGAGATGGTATAATCCTTATACAAGTGTTGTGATGTGACTAAACTCCTGCCTGTTTCTCTGACACATAGCTTTTAACTACTTTGTAATATAAATTAACAATTCTGTACTAATTCTAAACTTAACCTGTTTTAAAATATAAGGTAGAATAGTTCTTTTGTTTTAACCAGAGAACTTTTAATACAGCCAGAGATTAACCATACCAGACAACTCACTTTACTACACTTGATCTTAACCAAAAGGCTGAGAAGCGATCAGAAAAGGCACTTTAATATAGTCAGACACTAACCATTAATTTGTCCTTCCCAACTGGAAAAAGTCCAATGGTAAGTCTCTGTTTCCCCAGGGAGAGCTGTTGGGAAACACCCTTTACAGTTGAGGAAACTGCTTAACAGTTACAGGCCTGGAATCTGAACCTGGCTTGAGGTTATAAATAAAGGCCCCAGGAGAGCATCGGGGTTTACATAGAGAGAGAGAGAGAGAGAGAGAGAGAGAGAGAGAGAGAGAGGAGAGCAGCGGCCTCTTGTACCCGGGCTGGAAGGTCAGCAGCAGGACCATTGGCCTGGTGCCTGGGCCCAAGGGTCACAGGGTGGCAGGCTTCAGGGTTACAAGGCAACAGTGTAACAAAACCAAACAGTGAAACATAGAAATAGAGATAGATACACAGAAAACAGAGGCAACAGGACCAGTCCCTGAAGCTTAGAGAAATGGAGTTAGGCACACAGATAAACAGGAGTAGAGAGAAAAGAGGTCCTAAAGAGAAAAGCCCTGATCAGAAAGTTCCTAAGAAAAGAGGTCCTGAAAAGAGAGATACTGGAAGAGGACATGAAAGGCGTGCCCTGAACAAAGATGTCCAGAAGAGAGGTGCTGCCTGCAGAGATGCCCTGCAAGAGAGTAACCTCGGCTGAGAACCTACCTGAAGAGAGCCAGAGGTCCCTTTAGAGAGATTCCTAAATGCGAGGTGGAGTGAGGAGTAACGGAAGACGGATTAAAAAGAAATCTTCAGGAAACTCAGGTCGTATTCTGTTACCAGTAGACGGGTTAGGAGGAATGCAGTATGACCCGGACACAGGGGGACCTAATGGATTGTGAGTACCGTCGGTTACCCCGCTAGGCCATGGTTAGACCTTGATCCCAGGGACTGTTAGGGTCATGGAATTCACAGGGAATCCTTTGGCCTGGGGCCTTGGGACACAACCCCTCTCCACAGGGGTAATCGGCACTCCCCCTTCTTCCCCTTATTTATAAGCTCTATACAGAGCCACCTCAAGATCCCAAAGCACACCCTTCCATTTTGTTTTTGGTTCCCAATCCTTGTTCATCTTTGCATCTCCCTCTTTCTCTTCCTCCCCCTCCCCACTCCTCCTTTATCTACTGCTCTCCTTACCCACTCTTATCTCAAATAGCAAGCGGAGACATAAAGCATCAGGGTAGCACACAAATGTAGTGTTTTGCCTTGAACTGTGCCTTAACTCAGGTGAAAAGCCACAGACAAATAACCACAAGGGGGCAGTGAAGATTCGAAGGGAAGAAAATCCGGCTTGAGAAATTTGCCCAAGGAAACAAAACTTTGAAAGACACCATTCAGAATCAAATCCTAGCACTGTTAATAAGTCCAGCTTTACTTATTACTTAGTACTATATAACTTCCTAAAATAGAGGGATTCCATGTTATAACGTATCTAATAGAGAAAATGTATAAAATGGTTTGGAGTCAAGGGAATGCCAAACCAGCAAAGAATTTTTTTATTTTGTAAGAATTGGCAAATCACTGACCAACAAGGTGCATTTAATTTTGCATGTGTATTCAGTGTCTGCTGACCTCCACTTAGAATCATTATCTAAAAGGAAGCAACTTTAGTTTGAAAACTATCTCTCACATATGTGTCTAGTCTAGCAGAGAATTTATTTTACACATGAAAATTTAATTCTAAAAATTCTTTAAAAAATAAGACCCAACTAATGTGAAAGGCTGCATTACTGCTGAAAATATGAATTTACCAAACAGGCTCCATCCACACTAGAGAAAGCGATGAGTAACTATACATAATAAACAAACAAACATGTGAATAAATAAACAAATAAATAAATAAAATGAAAAAGCAATCCAAAGGACAGGATGGTAGACTGGTGAAGGTGTTTGTCCCTCACTTAGGCAATCTCAAATGGAGTCCTCATACTGATAATAGTGCACTAAGTACCCACAGAAGTATCAGCACAGATTTACACAAATAAATTATAAAGTGAAATACAATACAATAAATAAAATAGGTGATGTTGGTTAGGAAGACGTGCATGGGTTAAAGTGCTTACCCTGATGTCACTGACCCAATCTCCTGCACCATCTACACTCCCAAACATTGCCAGAAATATTCATATCTGTTGTAAATACCAACAGGTGTGGCCCAAATATATTGCCTCCTGGTAAAGTAAATGACCCCAAATTACACACACAAAAAAACATATTAGATGACAGTGTGTGGTTTTAGTATTCACTGAATAATAATCTCATTTTGTTTCAATTCACGAGCTAAAGTTTTCCCTATTTATTCTTATGTGTTCATTCAAATAAAAATGTGGTGAACTTTTTTTTTACAATTTTTATTAAATATTTTATTATACCACCATGAGATATATAATTACAACGTTGTTCATGTTTAGAGGTTTCGGTCACATAGTGTTCCAGCACCCCGCCCTCCACCAGTGCCCATTTCCCACCACCAATGTCCCCAATTACCTCCCTCCTCCCATAGCCTGCCTAAATGGCAGGTTGAACTTATTTTTAAGCTGAACCAACATATGACAGACACAGCCTCCAAACAAGGGTCCGGACAGCTCTTTGACAGCATGACAAATTTTCAATAAATTCTGTTTTGTACTAGTCTTGCCTAGTAATGATTTTTATGGTATTTTGAAAGTGTGCCAACTCTCTCTATTATATTTCTAGAACAAAAAGCATAATACATGGAAATCTTGCAAGACGAAGCTTCATTTTGTCTTGCTTATACCTCCTTCTAAGACATTTTAGGCGATCAAAGTATAATGTCTCTTGCCTTTGTGTCAACACATGGTATATTATAAAATATAAAATAATTGAGAGGAGGTAAAGTGCAGGAACTCCTTGAAAAAACAAACTGTAGGAATAAAATAATAAAGAAATAAATGAGAATTATAGCCTTTCAACTTAACTCAGTACATGAAATAAGGAGATTCCTATACAGTGATTTTTCACTCCTTCTGGGGAGAGCAAAATTTGTGGGTATTAGGTTAACCTTCAACTAGCATCTATAAAACTATAAATATGCAGTGCTGAAAATCAACAGAATTAACTACTTTCCATTGAATATGAGGCTTATAAATCTCCATGGAGAATACTATCAAGTTTCCTGTCTAGTTTTGCTCCATTGCTGTTCACGATGGCATTTCCCTCTTATTTGTCTAAGTACTTCAGGTGCAACAATTGTATCTAGTATTGAATTTAACTTTCTACAAATGACAAGTCTTTAATAAGTGTCAAATAACAACAATTAAAAGACCCCAGAAGAAAAATTCAACTTCGGTTTGAAAACAAGAGATCTGAAAAGATAATAGTTTATTAGGGAAAAATGGAGGTCAGCAAATAAAATTATATATTAGACATCTTGTAACTAAAGATGCCATGATTTTGTGAAAAATTCCCTCATGCTATAATGAAAGAATGAAATTTTATAGGTTACTCATGTTCTAATTCAAAAAGCCATACTTAATTCATGGAATAGCAATGACTTATAACACATGTCAGATATATTGTTTTGAATAGTTTGAATCCATGTTATTTAGTTGGAATCTATTGCAATTGGGGGTAAATTCCCTTTCAGTTATGCAATAAAAACTCATCTGAATGGTATGCCTTTAAAATAGTCACCAAAAATTGACAATGAGATCTTAGTCTATAAACCACACTAAAATAATTGTGGTTAACTTTAAAGAGGACCTACTCTCAATTCTTTTTTAAGCTCTTCCGGCAAATTGAAGAAACAGAAATACTCCCAAATAGCTGTTACGAGGCACATATCCCCCTGATACCCAAAGCAGACAAAGATGTCACAAAAAAGGAAAACTACAGACCAATCTCCCTGATGAATACAGATGCTAAGATCTTCAACAAAATACTAGCAAATAGAATCCAAAGAGTCATCAAAAAGATTGTACACCATGACCAAGTGGGATTCATCCCGGGAATGCAAGGATGGTTCAACATCCGCAAGTCAATCAACATAATACATCATATCAACAAAAGAAAAATAAAAACCATATGATCATATCAATAGATGCAGAGAAGGCATTTGACAAGATTCAACACCCGTTCATGATGAAAGCTCTCCGTAAAATGGGGATTGAAGGAACCTTCCTCAAGACAATCCAGGCCATCTACTACAAGCCCACAGCAAGCATCATTCTCAATGGGGAAAAACTGAAAGCCTTCCCCTTAAGATCAGGGACAAGACAAGGCTGCCCGCTCTCACCACTTCTATTCAATATAGTACTGGAAGTACTTGCCATAGCAATCAGGGAAGAAAAAAGACATTAAGGGCATCCAGATAGGAAGGGAAGAAGCCAGAGTTATCACTATTTGCAGATGACATGATATTATACCTGGAAAACCCAAAACTCTCTACCAAGAAGCTCCTAGAAATAATACATTCTTATAGTAGAGTAGCAGGGTACAAAATCAATACCCAAAAGTCAATGGCCTTCCTATATGCAAACAGCGAAAGAGAAGAAAGGGACATTAAAGAAACTATCCCATTCACAATTGCACCGCAGAAAATCAAATACCTAGGAATCAGTCCTGACAAAGAATGTAAAGGATCTCTACAAAGAAAACTACAAAACGTTACTTCAGGAAATAAAAGAAGACCTGAGGAAATGGAGACACATACCCTGCTCATGGATTGGAAGGATTAACGTTATCAAAATGGTAATACTCCCTAGAGCTTTATACAGATTCAATGTGGTCCCTATAAAGATACCCATGATGTTCTTCAAAGAAATTGAACAAACAGTCCTGAAATTTGTACGGAATAATAAAACCCCACGAATAGCTAAAGCAATACTTGGGAAAAAGAAGATGGGAGGTATCACTTTCCCCAACCTCAAGCTCTACTACAGAGCAGTTGTAATTAAGACAGTGTGGTATTGGTATAGAGACAGACCTGTAGACCTATGGAATAGAACTGAGTATCCTGAAACGCACTCACAAATATACAACCACTTAATCTTCGATAAAGGAGCAAAAAAATATTAAGTGGAGCAAAGAAAGCCTCTTCAACAAATGGTGCTGGGAAAACTGGGCAGCTACATGTAAAAAAATGAACTTAGACCTCCTTCTAACGCCATGCACAAAAGTCAGATCAAAATGGATTCTAGATCTTGATATCAGACATGAATCTATAAGGTACATCAAAGAAAACATAGGAGAAGCGGCTCTACGACATCGAAACGAAAAGTATCTTTAAAGACGACACACCACTGACCAAGCAAATGGAAGCAATGATAAACAAATGGGATTACATAAAATTGAAAAGCTTCTGCACCTCAAAAGAAACGGTGACCAAGATACAAAGACAATCCACAGAGTGGGAAAGGATATTCACCCAATACCCATCTGACAAGGGGTTAATATCCAGGATATATCAGGCACTGGTAGCACTCCACAAGAAGAAAACAGCCAACCCCATCAAAAAAATGGGGAGAAGAAATGAACAGAAGCTTCCAAAAAGAAGAAATTAGAATGTCCAAAAGGCATATGGAAAAGTGCTCTTCATCTTTAATCATCAGGGAGATGCAAATCAAAACAACAATGAGGTACCATCTCACCCCACAGAGACTGGCACACATCCAAAACAGCAAGAACAACCGGTGCTGGCGTGGATGTGGGGGAAAAAGGACTCTCATCCACTGCTGGTGGGAGTGCCGACAGGTCCAGCCCTTTTGGAAAACAATATGGGCATTCCTCCGAAAGCTAGACATTGAGCTCCCATTTGATCCAGCAATAGCACTCCTGGGAATATACCCAGAGACCGAAAACACATAGCAGAAACACTATCTGTACTTCTTTATTCATCTCTGCGCTATTCACTATAGCTAGAATCTGGAAACAACCTAAATGCCCGAGAACAGAGGACTGGCTAAAGAAACTGTGGTTCATCTACACTATGGAATACTATGCGGCTGTCAGAAAAGATGAAATTATGAAATTTACCTGCAAATGGATGGACATGGAGACTATCATGCTGAGTGAAATTAGTCAGAAGGAAAGGACAGATATAGAATGACTGCATTCATTAATAGGATATAAATAGATACCAGTGTTTTACTAAATATGGGAAATGGTAATGGCAGATTAAAACTCACCACTGAATATACACAAAGAGACTAAAGTGATAAACTCTAAGTATCTGCAGGGCTAGCCACAATGTGTAAAATAAGAGGGAGAGAGATGCAGAGACAGAGAGAGAGAGAGAGAGAGAAGAGAGGAAACTGGGGTACCTGCTATTAAAGCGGCCTGAGGGGGCGGGAGAGGGAAGGGTACATTGGTGGTGGAAATGGGGCACTGGTGGAGGGGATGGGTGCTGGAATACTGTATTACCAAGAACCAATTATGAACACCCTTGTAATTGTATGTTTCACGGTGGTATAATAAAAAAATAATTGTGGTTAAAATAAGATATTAGAATAAGTCAAGAATGGAAATGTAAACAATTTATTTGTTCATCAGATCTGTCATAGCACAATATGTGAAAATTTGTTACAAAAATGAATATGTCATCACTTGTCTTCCCATTGATCATTGATTTGCTCGAGTGGGTGCCAGTAGCGTTTCCATTCCTTGGGAATGAGGTCCGGAGTTACTGTTTTTTGGAATATCATATACTCCACGGGTAGCTTGCCAGGCTCTGTCATGCCTCTGGGTTCATCCCAGGCGGCCAAGCTTAAAAAAAAAAATAATGAAAATTAAGTGCAGTCAATGAGACTTGTGTTGATGATGCCTAGTATAAGAAATTATTTAAGGTCTGGGACCAGAGTGATAGCACAGCAGGTAGGGCATTTGCCTTGTGCGTGGGCGACCCGGGTTCGATCCTCGGCATCCCATATTTTCCCCGAGCACTGCTAGGAGTAAGTCCTGAGCAAAGAGCCAGGAGTAACCCCTGAGCATAGCCAGGTGTCACCCGAAAAGCAAAAAAAAAAAAAAATTAAGTTCAAACTAAATTATTTAAGACTACAAAAGACAGTTACATGTATTTTTTGTGAATATGTATGTGTTTGGGTCAAACCCAACTATGCTTAAGGGTTACTCTGATCTAGGGAATTATTGGCAGTGCTCAGGGGAATATATGTGATACAGGATAGATCTCATACAAAACAATGGCCTTTCCCACTAACTATTGCTCTGGAAACTAGACTTAGTTGTTTTATATTCTAAGTTAGGACAGTATAACTGGTGACTTTAAACAGCTTTTATATAGAGAACTACATTTTAATAACAGAAAGTTCATCTTATAAGAAATATATGCTCTCTTCTCTCCAAAGTTAACTTTACTTTTTCCAGTCAAGTCATGTTTAAATTTCACACATTCTGAATATTATTAAAATATGATTATTAATCTTTCCCCATTTTCCCATCCCTCCAGTTTCTATATTGGATTCATAGTCTTTTTACTTTGATGGTCTGTTTGAAATTGTTTCCTTAGTTCTTACTCTCAGCTGAATAACTCAGATATACTTTTCATTCAATATATGCATATTCTTTTTATGATACTGAGCATCATTATAATAGTGGAGTAAAATCTTTATATATTAATTTTCTCATCTGGGTCATACCAAGGTTGCTCTATTAGAATGACTTTTCTCTAAGAAATTGAAACTACACGTTTATGCTAACCATTCTTTTTTCTTATTTTAAAACATGGAATTTGTTTCACCTGAAAGTGATTTCATGGTGATTAGGGTGTTTGTCTTGCATGTGACCATTCAGGTCTGATCCCTAACACTGTATATGAATCCCCAATCCCGCCAGAAGTGATTCCTAAGTACAGAGAGCCAAGGAGTAACTCCTTAGCATTTTTGGGTATGCACCTCCCAAAAAATATAAATAAATAAATAAATATAAATGAAAATATGGTACTTTTATTCTGTGAAGTAAATAGAAGTTATATTCTTATAAATAGAATTTTGTTTTGATGCTTACATTTATAGTCAATACACTTCCTGGTGCTCACTCAAATTTCATTTATTCTGTTATTCAAAATGAGGGCTCACGGGGCGGGAGCAATAGCCCAGCGGGTAGGGGCGTTTGCCTTGCCACGCGCCGGCCCATGCCTGTCAGGGTTCGATTCCGGCATCCCATATGGTCCCCTGAGCACAGCCAGGAGTAAATCCTGAGTACAGAGCCAGGAGAAACCCCTGAGCATTGCTGGGTGTGACCTCCAAAAAAATGAGGGTGCACTTGGCTATCCTTGATACTTAACTGGGTTTTGACATCAGCTGAGATTTGGCCAGAGTTTACAACAGATTTCTTAGCTTTCTGGTTTCCAACTACTCCTCTCTTAAGAAATGCTCTTTGGATTTCATATCCTTAAATTGTTCTCAGTTTTTCATCCAGGCCCTCATATCAGACAGCCTTCCACAAGATTTTGTCTATCATAATACTAACATATTTTCTTATATTCCATATATTTACCATTTTTCCTGAGAACTTACCATATGTGGAAAGATTTGCTTCTTTTTTCACTTTCCATGTTGAAACATTTTACCTTGGACAATAGCAGGTCCAATCATGCTTGTTTTCAATAAAATTTTAAATATTTTACACTAAATCACTTTGCAG